>JAVQJL010048986.1:0-24813 GCA_036024295.1 Nannoperca obscura
AAATTGTTAAATTGCTTTACCAGGAACAGTTTGTCCAGTCTGTCATCTTGAGGCACACACACACACACACACACACACACACATATATATATATATATATATATATATATATATATATATATATATATATATATATATATATATAAAACTTAGGAACAGTTTCTCTGTGAAGCAGGAAAAGAGATGATGAAAAGAAACAAGTGATGCTGTTATTGTGAGGTTATTGTGAACCCCATTCTTGATTGATGGAACTCTTAGGATTGAATGTTTTAAAGATCCTAGACAAAAACATGATCTCAGCTTTGACTAAATCTGTTTGTCAATATTTGTGGGCTTCTGAGTAGAAAAACAATACTCGCAACAGTGGGAGATGAGGGGAATTTTTTCTGTGGGCTTTGCCACAACACATCTGGAAGCAATCAGGAAGCCAGGGAGACCTGTCAGCCAGGCTGGAGCACTCCTAGTGGGGCAAGACGAGCTAGGGGAGCGAGGGTCTTTATTGAGCCTCTCTGTCTCTCCTACACCCATGTCTCTCTACTTGGCTTTGTCTCTTTCATTCTTTTTACCCTCCCACACACACATCACTGTGACAGAATAGAAAGTTCACAACTTGTAGACGCCAACAAGTTTAAGATGGAGACGGCAGGTGAACAAGTTGAACAAGGCCAGATGAGAAAAGGAAAATGTTTTGTCCCTGTGTCTATTTGCTTATATGTCTATTTATCCAATCTATCTATTTATTTCTCCACTAGGACAATGGAACACACAGATTTAGGTGAAGACAGATGGTTGCCCCTATACGTTTACACATTCAGGAAATAGTGGCCTTAAAAGAAACAACTGAACAACACGGCTTAAAATAGAGAGACACATTTTGTAAGTAGATACAATAGTATCTACTGTAGAGAGGAATGGAAGTGAGTCATTTTACGACCATACAAAGGTGACGTGTGCTTATTGTGAGAGAGAAATAGGTTACACAAGCATGAGGGTCGCGTGCAGATGTGAAGCCTACATGCATTCAGTTAGTGATGATTTTTTGCAGGCTTTGCTGTGGTTTGCACAATGACTCTATATTTGCACCAGGACCTCCACAGGAAATTATTTCAATTCCAGGAAAAGCAGGAAAAGGAGGTCATGTATATAACACATGAACACAATCGATTAGATCAGCCTAACCTTGGGTTTATCCTGCATGCATTTCTATTTGCAGCCAATAAGGCAGTAGTAGGAAATACTGTGCTCCAGAAATAAAATAAAAAATACTATGTGATGTATTTACATATATGTTGGAATCCTCAGGTGGCAAAACAAAAAAATATTGTTTATTAATTCACACATACATCAGATATGTAATGCCAGTAATTGTATTTCTCTTTCTGGGAAGCCAAAACTCCATCAAGAACCTTCACAGCTTCATGTGTCATCTCCCAAGGCTCTGGAGCCTGTTGCTCACTCTAACTCTCTGTCTTTATCTTTTCATCTCTTTCTCTCCATCTATCTGTGCCTGATGTGCACAGCACGGATCATTAACGGTGACTATCTGAATCTGATCTTCTTATCATTCAATCTCTGTTCCTCGTCTCTCTCTCCGCTCCCCTGGGTCACCTTGGCAACCTGCATCATTATCATCTCTCCTGCTCTTTATCTCCCCTTGCTTACTTTATTCCTGGCATGATCCACATTGCTGGCACTGGACCTTTGATAAACAGTTTCTCTGTCTGTCTCTGTCTCCTCAGGACACTCAGTCCACCAGTGTTTTGCCAGATGACAGTGGCTCTGTCTTGATGGACGACACCTCCAGCCAATGGTCAGCTGCGGCTGACACTGAGGAGGAGAGGAGGAGTGCCTTAGAGAAAAGCATGTATGTGTTTTATCAATGTAAAGATCCAAACACATAACTTATCTCTAATGATAATCCTTATGGCAGCACTATGCTGCCGCATATTCTGTTAATAAATATGTTATGGCACAAAAAACATGGTATTTGAGTATAGCTGTATAATATGGTTGTCATCTAGGAATTTGAGATTTGAGATTTCACCATATGCACTGCAAAAATCTCAATTTTATCATAATGACAATGGCAATCCAAGTTTAGTACGGTAGCATACCAATATGTGTGGTATGCTACATTTGTTGAGTGGCAGACATTTGATCATGAATCAAAGTATTTGACAAAAAAAAGAATTTGACCTCATCCCATTTAAAATCTTAATTTATTTGTAAAATGTTATGCTTGCTTGCATTTTACACTGATGCTGAAAGACAAATTTTACATTTGACAAAATAATCTTAACTCAAGGTCCACTTACTAATGCAACCCTCTCCATAGCTTTCAACCGCATCTTACAGCTAGTTTCACGTGACTGAAGTGTCAGATCATGTGATGACACCTGAGCCATTTCCATGACATCAGAGCAAAATCCATTGCCTTACGAAGACTGCAGTTGAAAGTCCTGGAAAAAGCCAGTCAGTTAACAATGAGTTAAGATTATTTCTTGAAACTATAATTTCCCCAGCAACAGTGAACTCATATTTTGCATTGCATGTTCAGATGATCTGCTGTGGGTGGACTAAAAGACTCTTTAGAATATGCTAATAAATTAGATTTATTTAATTGAAACTGTACCAGTTGACCACTATCTCCATTTTCCCTGTATCTAGTACCAAATCACATGGTTCTTTTCAGGAAACATCCTATAAAAGTACAATTTGGCATAATGTTCTTTCTGGAAAATTAGTAGGAACCTGGGACTCGTAAAATAAAGTCTTTTGCAGTGTGCAAAGTAAATTTGGTAGCATAACTCTCAACACTAATCCTCACTCATTTGTATCTTTACAGGTATGTACTTCAGGAGCTTATTGAGACAGAGAAGCACTATGTGGTAGACCTGGGGCTCATAGTGGAGGTAAACCTCTTAGTCTGCTGAAACACACACTCTGCACTGGAAGAGAAGAGGAAACTTAGTCATCCGCCCATTCTGTCAGAGAAAGCTTTAAATCCTTATCATCACTTTCCTCCACACTTTGGTCTGCTTCCATCTCACCGTCTCCAGTCTTAAGCAGATTCTGTGAATTATTAGCTTGAAGAGTATTATGTTGCAAGGGGATCCATCTCCCGGTGCCTTAAATAGCTGGAGATATTTTGGTTCAGAGAAGAATTCTTGCTATCTGAAAGTGAATAAAAGCCCAATAAAAGCTTGTGTGTTATAACAACCTAGCTATATTTATTGGTGTTATTCAGAGACAGGTGTGGGGATTTGTTGGTGTGAACAGGCGTCAGCAGCTCTGTCATTTCCTTGCAGGGCTACATGGGCACAATGAACTCCAAAAGTATACCGGAGGATATGAAGGGAAAAGACAAGATTGTTTTTGGGAACATTCACCAAATATTTGACTGGCATAAAGAGTAAGTCCCTGACTTTTTTTTAAATAAATTTGATTTACACACATGTAAAATTGTATGTTTGCTCCAGTTGCGTTAAAAACAAAACACAAACAGTGATTTGCAGAGTATTGTGTTTGTGGCTGAGTGGAGGACAAAGGAACAATAGGTCAGGGGACAAATCTGATCTTCCGTTTTGGTGATGATTGCTCTTCTGTGTGTGTGCATGTGTGTGTGTGTGTGTATACATGTGTGTGTTTTCTCTGTAGCTGCTTCCTGGGAGAGCTGGAGAAGTGTTTGGCAGAGCCAGAGAGGCTGGCTCAGCTCTTCATTAAACATGTGAGTATGACTACTGTGTAGACACACACACACACACACACACACACACACACACACACACACACACGGCATATGGGTAAATAGTGTTAAGAAAACATGCAGAGCTCCTGTTTATCCTATACCGTACCTCTCTCCTTCTCCCTGTTACTGATACGTTTCAGTCCAGGCTGTGTTTTTACAACTGTGCACACGGCAAACACTCACATACACATGAACAACACACTGGCCAATTTCCAGTCTGGGCTGGACTGGTCAGGAAACACCAGGGAAAAAACTGCCAGGAAAGACAACAAGAATAAGACGAGGAATAACAAACCCTCAGCTTAGGCTCTTTGATATGATGGCTTCTTTCCACCCAAAATGGAGACCTCCTTTTCCTTCATATCTTAGCTAAAGAATCAAGCAAACTGATGCATGTAAGACTGAGATTTACTGTTATGTATGTTTTACTCAGAATAGAATAGAGCCTGAGCCAATATAGGATCACATGGCTTATACAGGGAGCAAAATTAGATCTATGGATATTGGTTAAGTAGTGGCATATGCAGACTGGGTAGATATTATGGGTAATTTGACCAACTTGCCTTTTCTTCTTGTCTGAAGATGATTAAGTTAAATGTCTGTGTCTCTCTTCTGCTATATTCACTCCCTCTGTCTGTAGCTCTTTTCAATCAGGCTCAGCCACTGGGTAATCAACTTAAAAAGCCTGTGGGGGGAATAAAGAAACTTGTAACTAAATCTAAGCATGGTGTCAGACTGTGAATAGAAACAGACTGAGAACATGGCCCTAATGAACAGCAGAAAGCCCAAATCCACTTTTAACAAGGGCTGTGTCACCAATATGCAACATGTGTGCTCACTCACACACATGCAACATGTAAACACATGTAAATATGCAGCCACACTGGTATACGGAATGCTGATAGAAAGATACAGTACACTCCCTAATTGTTCACATGCAGCTGCCTTCTGCATTGTCCATTTTGAAGTGGAGCAACTCACTGGTCTCTAGGTTACAGAGCCATGCAGCCTGTTGCTAGGTACGGTCTTATATCAACAGGCTCTGAGGGGGTCTGGTTACACTGAAGGTAACCTAGGTAAATTATACATAACCCGATGCTCATCTACATGTAACTCCATTAGGGCTGTCAGGGCTGCCACATCTGCACTCCCATGCCAATTAGTCACAGAAGAGTAGGCGCTAACCAGACAGAGACAGCTTCAAAGGCCACACACTCAAAGCGTTATTGCTCTGCTCCTGAAAGCAACCAGAGACACTGCATGTCGATTGTTGTTGCTCACTTTAAGGGGCATTTTTCATTTATTTGTAATGCATTTAAAGATACATTTATCTCACAGTGATGCTCATGTTAAAGTCTTTTTCTCTAATTAGTATATAAGTTTTGACTAAATGATTTTATAATGAGATGTTTGTTTGGCTTTTAATGCAGGAGAGGCGTCTGCATATGTATGTTGTATACTGTCAGAACAAGCCCAAGTCAGAACACATTGTCTCAGAGTATATCGAGACTTACTTTGAGGTGAGTAATCGATCAGTATTTAGTCTATAAAATGTCAATAAAGTTTGAAAAATGTCCATCAAAGGTTCCTAGAGTTAAAGGTGAAATTCTTTAAATAGTCTGTTTTATGTGACTAAAATTCTGAAACCCCCAAATATTTTATTTTCAAAGATAAATCCAACAAATTCCCACATTTGAGAAGCTGTAGCCAGCAAATGTTTGTGATTTTAACTTAATAAATGACTTAAATGAGTATTCAGTATTTTTCAGTCAAGGGACCTATTGATTTGGGACCAATATATGCATGCCCATGATACACTGTTCACCTGCCGCTCAGGCTTGTGGTTAAAAAGCCATATACTATACGTAAATGTCTAACTGTTCCTATGCTCTACATTATACATGGTCATGTGGGTGTCTTTTCAGCTTCCATTTATTATTCAGATTATAATCCGTTCATTTTCATTGACAAGACAAACAAAGAAAAAGTATAATCCCTGTAATATATTGTTTAAGAGGGATTATATTGGCCATTAGCTGCCGTGTTGTGGCTGTGGCTGTCATGTTAACTGGTGTCATGTTGTTGTGTCCGTCTCTGCTGTCAGGAGTTGCGGCAGCAGCTGGGACACAGGCTGCAGCTCAACGACTTACTCATCAAACCTGTCCAGAGGATCATGAAGTACCAGCTGCTGCTCAAGGTGAAAAGCAGAGCACTGCTGTGCTGTTGATCACACACCAACACCTATACACACACACACACACACACACACACACACACTGGTGTTCACTGTGCAGCTGTCTGACACACAGCAGGGCCAGTCATGGGGTTGTAAACACACAAGCACGCACACAAACACACACACATACACCCCTCTGTGAAGAAACACTGACGACACACCAGGTGTATTGTCTACTCAGGCTACTTTCCAGCCAGATAGGAAGAAGCAAATTACATAATTAGAGTTCATTCTTAACATAGGATTTAAACAATTACACGTAAAAGTCTTTGAAGATTATCATAAAATGACATCCCTGGTATAAAACTTTGCGTAAATATAAAACTTTGCCCTGTGGCATTCAAATGAAAGGTGGGTTCAACGCCTATAAATACTCCTCCAGATGTCCTCACCTTACTCTGAGCAGTAAACCTAAAATGCTCTGGTGACCATGCTGTGTTTATTTGAGCAGGATTTCCTGAAGTATTACACCAAAGCTGGGATGGACACGGAGGAGTTGGAGGTGGGTGTCCCCATGAAAAAATATAAGGTTTTAAGTTTGTGCAAAGCCATGCTTTTTACAACCTCACGTTTGTCTTTTAAAACAGAAAGCAGTAGAAGTGATGTGCTTTGTACCAAAACGTTGCAATGACATGATGAATGTCGGCAGGCTACAAGGCTTCGAGGTACGTCTCAGGAATTTAGACCATCCTTCACAGCCTTTAAACATTTCTCGTGCCAGCTGTTCAGCCTATGAAAACCACACCATAATCACTCCCTCTGTTTGTTGTGTTTATCTTTGGTGTGGTACCAGGGGAAGATCACAGCCCAGGGCAAACTTCTCCAGCAAGACACCTTCACTATTGCTGAGCAGGACAGTAGCTTCCTGTCCCGAGCCAAGGAAAGACGGGTCTTCCTGTTTGAGCAGCTAGTCATCTTCAGCGAGCCAATCGACAGGAAGAAAGGTTTCTCACTCCCTGGATACACCTTTAAGAGCAGCATCAAGGTGAGAGCCTGCAGAGCCCTTAAAAAACTCAGATCAGCTAAACAGGATGTTTTGGCAAATTAAAATACCAAAAAATGAGAAGGTACATTTTACAACCCAGGTTACACAACATATCCACACAAATTCTTGCCTAAACCAGCCCATGTTACATAATCCCATGGCAGAGACTTTTAGAGGCTTGCATGAGTTAGTGAAGTATTTAACGAGCAACTCAGCAGGATGGTCTCCTCACAGATGCTAGTCAGATGTGATATGTTCCAGGTGAGTTGCCTGGGGGTGGAGTCCAGTGTGGACGGCGATGATTCTCGCTTCGTGCTGACATCCCGCAACCCTGACGGGAGTGTGGTGCGATTCCAGTTGCAGGCCTCTTCCCCTGAGATTGGCAGGGCCTGGGTCAATGATGTCGTTCAGATCTTGGAATCCCAGCGCAACTTCCTAAATGGTACGTCCCAGCTGTGCTCTGAATACTATGCCACATCCTCCCGACCCATGAATCGTGTTTCTGCTTAGCATATTTTCCATTCATTGACTTTGTCGTCAGCTCACATGCAGTGTAAGCAGCTGTGTCAGTGTGAGTTGAGATTTTATTTTGTTTTTAGTCTTGTACTATGGAAGCCTATTAATCCCAAAACAAAAGTCAAAAAATATAAAAATAGTCATGGTAAGTCAACATTATCTGTATTTTGACATTTTTCTTTGCATAAGTAGTTTTATCATTCCTAATTTTTCACTTTTTTTGCCTGGTGGAAATGGCCTAACATACTCTTTGGCCTCTTTTATTTACTAAATCTTTACACAATGCTCATAAATGACAAATGCAGGGGGGTTAAAATGAAGTTATACTGACAAAGTAAATGCTGAATCCACATAATACAATGCTTTGTAAAACATTCAGAATCAGGTGTAGAGCTTTATAAGAGCTGTCTCTGTTCCTCTGTGTCTTTCAGCCTTACAGTCACCTATTGAGTACCAGCGGCGAGAGAGCAAATCTAATAGCCTGGGCCGCAGCATGAGGCCCCCTCTGTCTGCTGCCAGTGCCCTTCGGCCTCACTCCTCCGCCTCTATTGACCGTCACAAGCTGCCCTCCCTTCACTCTCACAACACCTCCCTGCCCACGCTCTACCTGCCCAGCCAGGTCCAGGGCCAAGGACCCAGCGAGACGTACTCACTGCGGGACGTAGGTTTCTTTAGCTGTCTCTTTCTCTGCTCTACATACAGTGATACTGTCCTGCAGTTACTACACACTCAAACACAGTATTCTTATTTATGACACATCTAAGACACTGCCAGGCCTTATTATGTCTTAAGCTTTTTTGGCCTGTCTCACAAATGGAACAATAAAAACAGCAAATGGTATTCTGTGCATACTCTGCAGTGTTAGTGAGTGACCTACCTGTTGTTTACATCTGCAGCCCACTGTGGTCCAGCCATGCCCTGTTGACTCCAACACTGTTTCTCTGTCAAATGTCCAACTGGGCTTCGCTGATCAGCCAAGCTGTCAAGCTGTGTCAAATGGGCTGTACACGCCCGCCACACAACTTGTGCAGGTAGTGTATATACATGCATTTAGAGACAAAGCTGTATATATGGGGGCCTCAATGTTAAATTTAACATGTCATTATTTTGCATATTACTGAACATTGTGCTCCTGGGTTGCCTAGCAGTATTCAACACCAGCATTTAGGGAAATTCATGACAAAACAAGCCACAGGAAGCTAACTGCTGGGGAAATAATGGGCCATTGTACATATCTAACAATAATTCCAATGTGCTCATTAATGTTAATTAAATGATGAAAGACTTTAGTAAACGGCAGCCGTTTATTTAGACACACATTCGGTGAAGGGATTTGTTGAGCTGTAAGAAGAGTTATTTCTCCCCCTATTGGATGAAAAAGGAATCAAGAAAAGCCAGAATAGGAAATTGATTGCAATGTTAGCTGCACTTGTTTCAGTTAGTTGAATGCAGTTTTTTACACAAAATACAGCATTTTCCAAAATTACAGGCCTGTCTTTATTTTGAAATTTTAACCATCTGGCCAGTCAACAATGGGAGCATCCTGTCTCTGGGCTTTACATTACCATTGCTGACCCCCTGTCATTATCTTGTTGACAGGCCAGCGATTGTTGTTCTCCACCTCTCTCTCTATTTACACAGGCTGGATGTGCTTGGTACAAAACAAACAGGAAGCAGGCTGAGCCAGACAAGGAAATCAGAGAGAGATGCCTATCAAAGGCAGATAATCATTTCCCATACTTGTTGGGGTGAATAGATGGAACTTGAGCCAATGCGTTATTTGAATTAGGCTGTAAATGAAAAAATGCTGATAAAAAAATGTTTTCACATTTTCCATTAAATGTTTGGCAGATTATTTATACGGTTCTTGGAAGTACTTTACAGCTGTGTGATTAATGTTCCCTCTCTCCCCAGCAGAGAGCAGGAGAGGGCTGCCGAAGGGGTCTGGCTGCTGATGCTGGGAGCCAGGTTCCATTGTCTGGCCCCTCAGTTGGACGACGGCCCAGCAACCTGGCTCAGCTAGCCGAGGATGACCTATGAACCCTGATACTATCCGTCTCCTGGGTCAGGAGGACAGCAGCTAACACCACAGCTGTGGAGACACCAAGACTTGTCTTCTGTCTGTTTATGCCAGGCTGGACCCTTACCTGGTCCAGTCATGATTTCTTGAGGATAACGAAGGAACCTGAAGGAACATATGAAGGATTTATGGGCTGCAACTATAAAATGACTTTGCTCCTGTTTTTAGAGAGCCATTTAATAGGAGATGACTGGCCTTCTTGGCCACCTTGAGTGGATGTGAACAGCACCCAGAGGAATGTTACTGGGAGTGAAAAAGCACTCAACTTAGTGTTATGACAATTTCAGATTTTTACCTTTTTGAGAGCTTGTATACCGTACTTTTCTCTCTTTTAAAGGGCATGGGGAATTTGTTTGAAGAAGAAATATCCATTCCTAATTGGGGCGGTCACTGGAGTTACGTGTGTGCCTGAATGCATGTTTATGCAACAATGTGTGGATGTGTTTGAGAGCATGAGAGTGTGCAGGGAGTGGCAGTGGCTCCTCTTGTGCTCTCTGGTAATTTTTTTTCTGATGCCCCATTGTGAAGACAAGTACAGCTA
This sequence comes from Nannoperca obscura, assembly GCA_036024295.1. Taxonomy (NCBI): domain Eukaryota; kingdom Metazoa; phylum Chordata; class Actinopteri; order Centrarchiformes; family Percichthyidae; genus Nannoperca; species Nannoperca obscura. Next base: position 10,107 of record JAVQJL010048986.1, read on the forward strand.
CAATAATACATTTTGTCATTCCCCTGCTGACAACTGAGTTTGAACACTTGATGTGAACATGCCACAACTTTACTTGCTCGAATTTTAACTGAAAGTGAAGAACTTTCTTTCTTGCCACAGTGTCTGGAGCCCCTGTGTGCTCTCTTATTCTGTTTGATTGGCCCTCCTTTGATCTGGACAAAAAGGCGTGAGGGAGCCCCCTGGAGGTTCTGTGTGGGTGTGACGTCACTTCAAGAATACTTTGTGCTCCTTGGGCAACTCCTCTAGATACAGTAGGTGCATTCAAAGGGACTACTGTGCTGACCCAAAGTGTTGCATGCAGCATCTCCTTGGTGATTCACTGGCACAACGCTACTTTACACAGATCTTTCTTTCCAGGCCGAAGTGGGTTGCTTGTAGCTTTTGGATATAAGTCCTCAAAAGTGCATTGGTTTAAACTAATATGAATTGTTTTAATAGTCCACTGTTGTCATGTCATGGCTGTGCACCATTTCTATAATCTCTGTTAGCTTTTGCCCTCATGGACAAAATACTGTGCAGCGCATTCAATAAAGGTAAGCATATATTGCTGCTTGTAAGATGAATGACCCAGGTATGCAAAGAAATGTTACTGTTCCAGTTGGTAAAAATTAAGGATAATATGTTGCTGGATCTGCATGCTCCCTTTTCCTCAGACAACAGTGCCAAAAACAGCAACTCACCATTGCTCTTCCTGCTCTTCCTGCATAGTTCAAAACGCCACTACTCTTACTAAACAGTCGTAGATACCTGTGTCATTATCTGGATTGTAAAGCCTATGTGACAAAAAGAGGAGTGTGTAGTAGATGAGGGGGCTATCCGGTCAATATCAGGTCAGTTCTTCTTTGTAGCCAGTAGAGGTCCCCACGAGGCTTACACTTCCCGTTTAGTTGGATCATACAGCTGCACCAAAAATCAATAGGCCTCATATTTCAGTGCTCTCAATAAAACAAAAGCTGCTCAATAATCTTTCCCAATAACAAAAATAAATTTCACAAGGAAAACTGAACGATAGGACAAGATAAGACAGTAGGTGATTGGAATCCATTTGTAGTTAATGTTAACTGGCGTGTTTTGATAGGATTTACTGATCAGGCAGTTTTGCATTAACACAATGTTAAATCACTACAGAGAACCAACAGCAAGGACAAAACAACAACAAGAAAGGGTTGGTCAATGCCATGTTTGACTGAGTAGAAACTTATGTTGTATCATATCAAATAAAAAGTGTCATTTTTAAACTGAGTACAGTGTTTGTGTTTCTCTACGTAATCTCTCTTGATTGGCTTAATTAATTAAAACACCTCTGTATACTTTAAGTGCCTAAAAAACAGATCTCTTTTGTCCCGTGGATTGTTTTATACACTAAGTGCTTTGAAACCACTTGCGATGATTAATACTGTCATCCTTATCTAATTTATTATTAATTTAATATTGCAGGTAAAGTATTATTTTTGTTGTAGACCCCTTGGATGTCCTTAGACTTCACCTTTGGGAACCTCTGATAAAGACAAATGCAAAGTATTATGCTTGCCTCAGCATCCCCTTTGGAGAAAGTTCAAACAGGATTTAAAACAAAGAAAAGAAACCCCTGGATGAGCAGACATCTGGTTGGCTGGCCTCTGAATAAAGGCCCATTCTGGGCAGTAAAGCAGGGCCGATCGTAACACGGCTGTGATATATGGAGGCTTGGGGGGAGGGTATTAACTTTCACAAGGGTGCAAAATCAAAGGGAGTTCCTGTCACCACTGAGGGGGTCTCAACAACAGGGGTCCCATTCACAGGGAATTCCTCTCCAGTGCCCTCTGTTGCATCTGTTGACTCAATCTTCTCCATTGAGAGAAAGAAAACACTCATTAAAAGCCACATGACTGTGAACTTGATTGCGGCAGGCGAGACAAACAGCCCCATCAATGGATCGAGTATTTACTTTGAGGTGTGAAAATCTTTGAACAGCCCACCATGTTAGGTCTTCTTTAGGAGCTTCTTCCTTCACACCAACAGAACAATGAGCAGCATTTGTATTCGGAATGCAATCTAATTATCATTTAAATAAAATGTTAGATCTTTGGGAGCACCGGGGTGTCAGAAATTCACACATTTATTGAATGAGGGAAGCAGGTTAAAACCATTGACTCTGTCAGTCACGGATATTTAATTCACAATCAGTCGTCAAGATGTAAGAAAATAACATTATTAGAAACAGTGTTATTGTTTCAGCAAGGACAATGTTTATTAAAATTTACATGCGGCCAAAACCCCAATAAAATTGCTCATGATATTTATACATAATTTACAAAGAACTTACAATTTTAAAATCTTGCTAACATGGAGTTATGGTGCTTCACATTGCTGCTTAAGAGCAGATGAGATAAATCTTTAGATCAAAGATTCGTATTTCAAAAAAGATCCCTACCTTGAAGCAGACAAATTAGGATAAAAATCTAATTATCAACAGCAACAGAAGTATTTTCCATTGTGAACCTGTTATTGAGAGCAGAAAGTATAATAATAATTTTTTTTACAGCAACCTCTGGCTGTTCTAAGGCATACATATTTTTTTGAACATGATAATATGGACAACATTTTCAGCTAAACCTTGTAGAATTTTGCTCATGTCTGCTACGTCCTTCACATGGATAAAATATTTACAGAATGAACTGATGAAAAAAATGTGGATCTTCACATCCGATGAAATTTAAACAAATCTTAAATTGTTAAAGAAATCAATTTTGTTTCAGGTGAAATCTGTGCGTGTGGCTTCTTGAAAAGTACACTGAATTCAGCAAAACTCTTACAATATCACTGAAAAAGGCTTCAAGTGTCCTTTAAAGGTGCCTTGTCTCAAACAGCACACAATAACTTTAATTCAAAATGGTCTCTAAACATATTTTTATGGTACTACTTAAAGTCAAAAGTAGGGCTTTGACAACAGAAGATGTCCGAGGAGCTTGATGCTTACCCTCTAGTGCAAACCTATGGCAGTAAGTGTAAGTCACACAGTCTGTTCATTGTTGATTATTATTTTTGAATGATGGACCACAAAGATTACTCTCTCTTGATATTGGTGAGCAGAGGGTCCGTGCTCTGTGAAGGCTGCCCAGACCGGCTCTTCCTGGTCTGGTGGGTCTTGACATGTTTGGAGAGGTGGTCACTCCTCATGAACCTCTTGCCGCACTGCTGGCACCCAAAGCGCTTCTCTCCGGTGTGTGTGCGGAGGTGCCGCTGTAGCTCGTCTGAACGAGTGAAGCTTTTACCACAGAAGAGCCAGTTGCATATGAAGGGCCTCTCTCCGGCATGCCAGCGCAGATGTGCCTTGAGGTGAGAGGTCTTCTTGTACACTTTGCCACACTCCGGGATGTGGCAGATGTGCAGTCTCTTCTTTCCGAACTCTAACCCACCTCCATTCGCCTGGCAGTTGGGGCATTTGCAGCGGCGGCAGCGGCGCGTGGAACTCAGCAAGCCCTTGGAGGTGCCTTGGAGAAGAGCAGCTATCTGGGGCTGGTGGCCCAAAACCAGCTGTCTGCCTAGGGAGAAGGGATGGTTAGAAGGGGTGGCATTGGTTTGGGGGAGGCTCCACCATTGCTGCCCTTCCTCCACATGGCCTCCAGGCAGGTGATGCCTGGCTGAGGAGTTCTGGAGGAAGCTGGGGAAGTTCTGTCCCACAGTGTTGTGCTGAGGATAATAGGGACCATTGGCCTGTGGCTGCGAGGTCAGCACTTTGACAGGGGAGAGTTCGAAGGAGTAGGAAGAGGGAGGTTCAGCCGGAGGGGTGAGAGGCAGCTCATGGTGGTGGTGGTGATGATGGGGGTGATGATGATGGTGACCCAGGCCAGACTGCATGTGTCCGGGGAACTGCACTTTAGGCACCGTGAAGGTCATCTGATGTGTGCTGAGGGCTGTGCTGGGCGCCATGTCGTTGCTCCAGAGCTGAAACATTCCTGATGTGGAGCTAACGGTGCCCTCGTAGGGGAACTGGGAGCCTTCTGAGCCCGTAGTGCCTCCCACCTGCCAGGCCTGGCTACAGGTGGTGGCCAGGAAGGAGAGGGCGTTAGGTGCTCCCTCTGGAGAGGAGCTGGGCGTCCGGTCCTGTGTGGTGATACACAAACACACATTAGATTACATGAGCAATTTTTGAAGACAGCTAAAAGTTTTAGATCTTGATTAATTTAAGTTACCTTTTCTTTTTCAATTACAATCATAAAACGTTCAGAAATTGGAACAATATCTAATCCCAATAGTTTAAATAAATCCAATCCTCCAATAATGTTAGGCTACTTGTGTCTTTTTCTATTTTGCTTTTTTTGTATTTGGAAAATATTTTAAGACTAAAGCAAGTTTCGTTATCTTCATGCAGATCAAGCACGTGCATCATTCATTGGTGGCTTTCACCATCACAAAAGCAGCTAATAAAGCCGCGTGCATTGCGACATAAAAGATAAAAGACAAACCTGTAGGAAGGTGTGCAAAAAGTTGTCAGTCCTTTGTATCGCCAGCGCAGCCATCTGTCCTCGCGCTCCTTCTCCACGCACCTGCAACACAAACTGCGCCGAGAGGCGACGACGCACAAAGTCTGATCGGAGCGCAGAAGAAAAAGATGCTCACATTCGGGGCTCGGATGACTCAGACACTTTGGCAGAGTAGACTCGGAACTCCAGCGTCATTCAAACGTCGCCCAGTCCACTAGGTGAATGTTTTTAGTTTGCTAGCAGTCCAGGTAATTTGGTTTTGAAGCAGCCGAGGATGCCCGTCTGAAGTTAGAGGCAGAGAAGCGCACAGTAAATCCTTGCGATCATCTCAAAGGCGCCTGAGCTGCATCTTCTCTTTATAGAGAGAAAATATCCTCTCAACGGGGTCTCCAGTATGATGCAGGAGAACCAGTCAATAGAGAGGAGATGTGAGGGAGGAGGGAGGGGGAGATTGTTAGGTGAAGGGGTGGGCTACTCATAATTTCACTCAATTTCCACCAAATGCTGACCCCAAGAACAGACTCCTCCTCCAATTGTTATGAGAGAAAAACAAAAAGATTTGAAGCATGATAAGATAAGAAGTCTCCTGTAATATCTTCTTTTTAAGAGAATTTATTTGAACTTCTCTGGGCATCATGTGTTATGTTCCACTTCTTTAAATTTCGAATAAGCCCACACAATTACAAAGTGATAACATTTAGTGTTTCAGCAACTTTCAATATCTACATTTAGGGCCGCATTTTGCACAAGAACAAAATGCTTAGTCTGTAAAAAAGATCTAAGATTAATATAGCAAGCTTAGTCAAAATATTTTTCACTCTGGGAAGATTTGCATACTGCTTCAACTCCACTGTGGGAATTCAAGTAAAAATAGTAAATACATGGATTTTTATTTTTGGCAACAATCAGTGATGCGGTGTTAAATGAAAATGTGGGAAAACTATCTCCAGTCAACAAATATCAAAATAGACAACATAAATTTAAAGAATAATTGATTTATACTTACAGGGAAGCATGCATGTTTTTCTTGTTGTCACACATCTTGCACCATTTAAATGCAACAAAGTGGATGAACTTTAAAACTTTATGTCAGAGACTGAAAAGGTGAATACATTTATGAAACACATACACACACTTAAGTGACGTAAACCATATACTCGGAAAATTCCTCACCTAGTAGATGATGAGCATGACAACTTTTTTATGTACAGAGATGATCAAATGAATGGAGGTTATTTAATTCATTGTTTGATTATTAGTTTTCTCTAGTTTTTTTAATGCTGCAGCAGGCAGGCACACACACTATGAAGACAGTGACAGAATTTTCCCTCACAAAGCTAATTGATGAAACTCAATCAAAGGCTCAGAGTTCTCACCAGTGGGTGACATGTCAAATAGGCTACCCTGTGTGACATTCTCACATTTCAGAGTTCAAGTAGAGGCCGCTTCAGATCTGCTCCATTAAATGCAGATTGAGGCTTAATCTCATTCTGTAAGTCTGTTCAGCATTACAATGTTAAGAGTTTAAATCCAGGCTGGGAACCTGTTTCTCATGTAAATTCCTAGTTCCTCACTTATCTACTGCTCCTTGTTTCACAAACTGTGATCCTTAAATAAACATACCCCAAAGATGAGCCAGCTAAAATAATGCATAAATTTACTTAAAATGTATACTTTATCAATGAATACGATCCAAAATGTAAGGTTTCCTGTATTCCATTTAGGATGCAATTGTTAGAATTCACAGCTTTTAAAAAAAGAAATGACAGACAACAAAGATAATCACTAAAATGTACCATTTGGTTAAGGCCTTTTTGAAGTTATTGGTGTGAAAGCAGAGCAGACAGAGTGCAGTTTACGTTATGTCCTTGACAGAGAGACTTCTCCTCTTGGAACAAAAGATTTCTCCAGACTCACAATGATGTGCAGACTTCAGCTACGGCCTGCTAATAAATCAAACAGATTGTGTTTTTCTTTTTTTTAGGTGAGGACAAAACTGAGGAAACCTGAAATAATGTAATAATGTAATGGATTGTAATTATCCAAATGTTGCCTAATGCCTATGGCTTGAAATAACTGTTTTACAAAATCCTTCCAGAGATGATAAACATCTGCAGGTCAATACTGCAGTTAAAATAAGAAAGAAATAAAATGCATAGATTTTTTCATGATACAAATCCCCCGTACAAATATGAATAGATGTGATGTAACTCCAGCACCATTGAGGAAAATAGTCTAATTCCAAATTAAAGTGAACATTTAGGATGAAAGAAAACAGTAGTAAAGGAAAAGAGCGCGGAGGACATGAAAATAGGAGTGTATCTTGGAGGCAGAGGTATACTATGTCTCTGGTTTATTACGGAGCAGAAGTTGTTAATTACCCTGATTCTTATTTCCTGTCCCTTCTCCCCCACGCCACCCCACCCCCACTGTACTGCCTCCCAGATGAGTGGCTTTGAAGTGCAAAGTACTCTCTCCTCACTTTGAACTGTGAAAACAATGCTCATGTGGTGGTGCTTACCTTCCCCATGTTACCTCATTTAAATAGACCTGGATACGGCTTCCACAGTTTTCAAGGGAAAACTCATTTCCAGAGAAAGAGGTCCCTGTGTTCATTAAACAGCTGGTGAGATTTCTGGTAATCAGGCCCCCTCCGTCATACATTGCAGGCTGCTCTGACTGGGTGGCTACCGGCAAATTCAACTTCAAAAACTGAAACACACCAAATCCCAACAAGGCTACACAGATGCTCTCATGCACCTATTTCTAAACAGAAAAAGACAGAAAATACATCTAAGAAAATATAACAGACATTTAAACTCAGCAGTGATAGTTTAATGTTCTGAAATCTCCCAATCGTGGAAGAGTATTTAGTCCCTTTTTCCACCGTAGAACACAAATGGTGTTGTTTATGTTGCAGACATAATCTTACTCTTAAGCTTAGAACGTAGAATATGCAAGTGGCTACTCAAGCTGTTTTTATCATGCCTGGGGGGCAGTTTAAAAGCCTCAGATCACTAAATTGTCCCAGCTGTCTTGACCATCTGCACTCGAAAAGGGCAGCCACGGACGAGAGCAGCCTTTGTGCTGGTGGCCATGTCAAAAAGCCAATTTTACAGCACTGTTCTGACTCAATGGCCCTCATGTGACAAATGTGGTCTAATGGATGAGACAGACAGCATGTAAAAGCCTGCTGCTAACTGCAGTGCTTCACTCTTTAACCATTCAGCAACCCAAGGCAGGCCAAGATGGGGCGTAATTACCATGACACTTAGTTTCATTAGGAGAAGGGGAAACACCAACAGCTGGACTTTACAGTGCAACAATTTGATACCTCATTCAGGAGTCTCTTTCCTGCTTCCTATTGAGTTAGAAATGTGTGTATCTGTGTGTGAGTGTTTGAGCAAGGGTTTGTGTGTGTGTGTGTGTGTGTGTGTGTGTATGAATTTTGATAAGGTTTCCTTCTGTAGCCTAAAGTGCCTTGCTCAGTAGCGCACAGGAGAATTTGCATCGATCACGGCGCAATGTTAAAACTTTTCACGTCAGTCACGACATGTTATTTCGTCAGCTGTGTCGCCTCATATGTGCAGACACACATGTCCTCCTCCATCAGTGAACATTGGGGAGACTCACTTGCACCCACCTTGTTTCCTGTGTGCCCATTAAGAAATTTGAACTCTTCTCTCATCTAACCTCAAAATCACCTCTGACCCTCATATCTTTCTACATGTCATATTGTTCAGCAAAATGTGAATTTGTTTCTACAACATGAAACAAACAGTTTTTGTATGTGTTTCTAACCCCACAGAGCTAACACAATGGGGAATGATTTCTGGAGGAATACCTCAATTAAATAATTCAGTCATTTAATATGTCTATTTTTCTTGGAAGAGCACTTCATTCTCCAAACCCCCTTAAAGATCATATTAATAATTAATTACTTCAATTTTACTTATATGCATAGAAGCTTTTTAATTGCTAAAGGGGATTTCATTTAAGGTTTTATCACTCACAGACATTTTAATTTAGCTTTTTAGTTTGCGAATTCAATTAAATGAAAGCATAAATCACTGAATTGCCATATTTGTGCATTTCTACTCAAGTACCTTGATATCACAGCAGGGTTGTGTGGTGATTCCCACCCCTGTACTACAGTTTACATTTCTAGGTGTGTGAGAAGTAGAAAATCATAATTCCCTCATCTCTTGTCCATTAGCATGTACAAAAACCCCAAAATCTCCAGTCTTGGGCAGACACAGGCAGACAGCACGCATCTCCACTTGTCAAAGAAAACTTTTATCAATACCAAGAGTACTTGAAGTTTGTTTGCATTTTGTTTTCCAGCACTCTTAACAACTTCAGAAGTCAGATCACAGGAGTATCTGATCAAAGCGCTTCGTGGTTAGTTCTGGAAACACAGGAGTGCTACGCCACGCTTTGATACTCCACATCAATATTTCAATTCAACAATCACTTGACATGCACCCATACTCCCAGAGACGAAAGACGAAAGGGAGAGAAAGAGAGAGAGAGAGAGAGAGAGAGAGAGAGAGAGAGAGATCCATGGAAGATGGAGGGGGTTTGGGAAGTACATATAAAATAAATGGATTGAAGAAATCTCTACCTTCTTCACCTTTGTGGCAAAGTTATATAAAATGAACCGAGATGCCCTTTACACTATGTAATATACTAATATATTGAGTAGGGCAGCCCAAGTTAAGTCAATACGTTTTATCATTATAATAACACTTGAAAATTAAACCACAACCCTGACTGACAAACTTTTTGTTTAACTCGAGATTCGCAACAACCTTACTTGTATATCAGCACTGAAGCTAAAACACTTGTCACAGACTGAAAATCTGAGCAGAGGATGTGTTTCATGTTTTATCAAAGGAAAGTAGTACAGGAACTCTGCAGTGATAAAGATGAATACGGTCCAAATGCCAAATGTCACTTTCATGGTGCTTCATAATCATTTCATCACCTCGACAGGATATGACATGCTTTGAAGGTTTCGGCCTATAAAATATGGCGTTTGATCTGAAAAAGAGACTTGTGGCAAAGTTGCATGAAAAGACATGTAGTCAATCAAGAGATAATAAGTGACACTGCTACTAGTAAAGCCTCAAGTATGATTTTCAGCACACTGTACTAGAGAAATAAATGGAGTCATTTACAGTAACTTAAAGGAATAGATTTTTGGGGAAATACCATTCCTTATTTGATTGTAGATAGTTAGATGACAAGACCATACCACCATACCACTCTCATAGCTGTCTGTTCAATGTGAAGCTGGAGGCAGCAGCCGGTTAACTTATCATGGAGAATGGAAACAGAAGGAAACAGCTAGCTTGACTCTCTCTAAAGCTCACAAATTAACAACCAAAGTGTTAAAATATCAACTTCCTGAAGTTTCCACTGGTTGCCTGGGAACCTCACAGCGACAACAAGACTTAATTGAATTAAACAAATGAGATATACATGTTAATAATTAAGCTGTAGAAATGATGGTAGGTGGATTTTGTTACTTCCAGATAGAACCAGGTTAGCTGTTTCCCCCGTCTTTATGCTAAGCTAAGCTAACCAGCATTTGCCTTGGACTTCATATTGAATGTACAGACATGACAGTGGTTTTAGTCTTTTTATTATTATTATTATTATTATTTATTTTATGTATATGCATCTATAATTAACTGCACATATATATGATTGTATTGCACACTACAAATTTGTCAACATTTGTCAGCTTGGCCAATGAAATTGATTCTGATTGCTGTTTAATAAAATACACTGACAGTGTGACAGTGAATTTCCTGTTGGTGCTTAAAGTATCCACTGTCTTACCCTTTCTGAGCACGATACGTTTATGTTAATTCATATCCCCAACACAACATTTAAAATTAATGATAACTAATTTACCAGGAAAAAGGAATTGTTTATTCATAGGGTTTGCTGTGTAAATTCCCTAAAAAGATGAATTCCCTACAATTGCCTGTCTGTACAATGCCACATAAAATGAATAATAAAAAAGCAAACATAGAGACAAAAGAAAAAAGAAACAATGGGATTATCAATCACAAAGCGTCTCCAAACGCATCTAGACAAAGATGAGCAAAGGTAAATAATTAGCTGTAACACATGACAATATCATTTACAGCCATCAGTGTAATGTATTGTAGCATGCAGGGACCACTGCCAATTGATCTTATAGCTTTGTTCAGTGACTGTGGGATATGTGCGCACCTGTCACAGTTATATTGGCGTCTGATCTAAAGTACTGTACTCAGATGGGACTGACTCCAGAAGGAAATATGAAACAAAATCACACGAGTTATCAAACGACTGGATTCTCACAAATGTTCTGTATCATGACCATGTTAACTCTGTTTAACATCACAGGAGACACTTACTGGGAAGAATACTATTGTTGTGTGCGCAGAAGGCCTATGGTAGCATCAAGAAAGTAATCCAAAATGTCATGGATCCCGTTTCATAAATATTACCCGGGAAGCCCCAACATGCCATCTGGGAAGAGGGACCCACGTCGGTATGGTAACCAGATCTTATGGCAAGGCTCCAGCTGAAATCACAAATGCAAAGCAGGAGCAGAGATACAAGGGCTACATGTGCAGAGGAGTGCCGCACAGCCAGAGCAGTAGATTTATTTGTAAACGTATGCCTGCGATGCCACTATCTGTTAAGCCCCTCAGTCAGCTCAGCCTGCGTAATGTGAGGGGAAGTGTCACCCTGTCACCACCATGCCAGGGATCAGCCTGCTGTTTGTGTGTACTGCGAACCAAGCCAAGCTTTGAGGAGGAGGGGAGAAAATGACACAGAGGCTCTTTCATCTAATCCTTGCGGTGTAATTTGCACCTCAGTAAGTTTAATTGATGACTACTGATCAAATTCTTGCCTTTGAAAATAAAATCTTTGGGATTGTTATTTTCCCCTTCAACCTGCAAAAAGAATTCTTAATGCACCTGATGAGAGGTTTCTAACTGATGGATTAGTTTTTGAGAGTTTCAACTTTGGTACAGTATATCAAACCACCACAACTCCTGCCAATAGCTTTTCCTTTTATTCAATAAATTAACTTTAGATTTGAACTATACATACTTCATTAAGCAAACTTGGATAGAGAAGACTTTTCTTTGTGCGGCACGCAGCAGCAGTAGAATATGCACCTGGGCTCTGTGCGTACTACTTCCTCTAGAGATCCAACCCGAGCATCAATGTCATTCAGACAAATGGATAGTGACAGGCCAAGCTTATCAGTGTCAACGTAAGGCTGCTCTCCGGGACTTTGATTCCGCACTTTTCCCACAGCTGAACAGAAGGCTGTGCTTTGCAAAACAAACCAACAAACAGGGAACCTGAAGAGTGTGATGAAAGAGTAAACAACATGGCCCGGTAACATGCCCCACAACCATGACACTTCCTAAGTAGGTTACCATGGAGGGTAACCCAATTTAACACGTGTGTTTGATTGTAGTCAGAACATGCTGAGGACTTCAGGAAGTTTACACCACCCCGGTGAAGTGAGGCTGATGAAGATCGATCCGTCTCCGGACCGTGGCCTTGAAAAATCAAATAGGCCCACCACTAATGCCCTTGCACGTGTACAAAGCAGTTCATTATCAAGAAAAATTATAGGGAGTCAATCTATTGATGTTGCTTAACTAATTGTAAAGCAGGGGATTCAAAAGCAGATGTTGCATTTCAAAGCAGTTGTGAGCAAGGAGACAGGTTATGATTTATGCTAAAATGTGTGGCTTCAAAGCGCCCAACGCGGCTTCTAAACAAATTGAACAAGTCAAGCGCTATTCACCCAGGACCAGGAGTAGCCCAACCCATGTAGATCAGAGGCGCACGGCTGCCGCTTGTAATATCACTCAGTGGAGGAGGGGTCCCACTGGGGGGAAGCAGCGCAGAGAGGCTAACACTGAGCACTGCTCGCACAGAAAGGAATTATGTACGAATGCAGCTGCAACACCTGCGCAGAAATCCCCCCCCCCCCGCTACCCTCCTGGAGCATCATCCACACAGGGGGAGTGGAGAGGGGTGGGTAGCACCTTGAGACTTGACATCCTTTCTGTAGATGGCACAATTATTAGGGAGGAGATCGAAGAGTTGGTAGAAGATATAGTGCCTATGTCAACATACTGATGCAATTTTAGTAAACATGGATAAAGCCGGGTTACTTGTTTGGATGATTGGTGGATGGGGGGGAGGCTTTAAAATGTGTTTATCGAAATGTGTTTCTCGCTGTCTTCTAAATGAGGCAGGCTTTGTGAAGTGTCTTTGGGAAAAGAGATGATAACTTACTGGACTAATCCCAGGTCTTTCAGTAACATCACAGGCCACACTTTTATATTAGGAGAAAAACGGGAATTCAATAAGTGGGAATGTTGGATTAGAGTCATAATTTATATTTGATGAATTATGATTATGATGAATATCATATATTTACTGGATTTAATATATTTAATAATGATACACACTGTGTGAAGAATTGCAAAAGGTGTAACGGATTGGTGTATCATCCTGAATTCTACATTACCGAATGTGTTCCTCCTTGTTGACGTTGCCTTATATGTAAAAAGACAGACTGCACGAGCTTCTCTCATAAGTCATTTTTCCGTCTGTTTTCTTCTATTTGATGCAACCTAAATTGGGACACGAGAAACGAATTGCTAAATTTTTAATTAACTTCACAACATCTGCACTTGTGCTTTGAGAGAGCAGCGAGATTTCCTTTTAACCTATTCCAGCACATTTGCACACCAAGGTAAATCTTGATGCTGGCACTCTTACAGAAAGGAAGGGAAAAAAAATCAAAAATGGAAATGAACTCTCACTTGTGTGTGCAGATCAAAGAGGCGGAATTATTCAACTTTTTGCCATTGCTTGATCTTCAAAAAAGAAGAGAGAAAAAGTAGGGGAGATCTAGATGGATGAATCAGTTTGAGTTAGAGTGTACCTCAGTTGTTTTATGAGCTTTCATTTTCTCATCTGGTGTATTTACTTTAATGACTTTAATGTCTCAGATCTAGGCTGTTTCATTGTGGAGGTACAACAGGCACATGCTCACATGTGGCTTGAACCATACTCCAAAACATGCTTTAAAAAAGTGGATACCGTCATCTCTATCAATTAATTTTACTGCTTTATTTAAGTTCTACTTTCACTGACATTCTTCTGAAAAACAATGTCTTATTAAGACTGAATGAATAGAGGAAAATACTAGTACTAATACTTTTTTAATTAAGAACTGAAACCTACTACTGTATACAACTTAATATAAACACAAGAATTGTAACTAAGTGTTATGCACACATTAAAATAACTTGGTGCATCACTGTATTACCCTTCGGCAGACCAGACTTCTACCAAAGTGCCAGTCACACTGTTAATACAGCAGCACTTGTATTATTAAATGCACTGGATACTTGATTGTGATTGATACTTGATTGAACTTTGTTAATATTGTAAAGCAAAATATTTATACAACAGTAACTTTATACCTACATCCCATACAATCATGCAGCTCGCAACCACTTCTGACAAAGACCAACATATTGTGGTTCTGTTAATGCTGAAGGAATTACCTTGCATGAGTTTCCTACACTTTTACTGTTCATTTTACAGTACTAATTTATACTCAGTATGGGACATTGTGGTGCATAGTTTTTGCACAATGTCACCTCTCTGCTGTAAAATAAAGTGCTGTATGACCCAAGGAGAACAAATTGAATTTAATCAATTACATTTTCGTTGCCACCCCACTAGAGAGGGCTGTTGAGGAGGCAACAAAAGCAACAGAAAAATACTGAAGACAGTACAGGGTCACATCTCTACAGAGGGTAAATAAATACTTACATTTTCACATATAGATTTTAATGAAGATTGATCTTTTATTTGCTTAAAGTTATATTAAACGTGACTCCTGATAGTTTTGATAGCTTCCCCTCTGCTGCTGCAGTCTTTCCTGTCAGGTCACAAGTCTATGAAATCGGAGCAGGTAGTAAGTCCAGCTCCCCCCTTGCCATCCCCCCTGTGCAGGCATCTGCAGTCCTGACTGATGTGGGTGATATCACAGCACACCAAAGCTCCTTTAACAAATCTCCCTTTGATAAAGCATACACAATGGTGTCTCTATAGGAAATCCCCTTACCTGTGTGTGTGTGTGTGGCGGAGGGGGGGGGGGGGGGGGGGGG
>JAVQJL010048994.1:0-32028 GCA_036024295.1 Nannoperca obscura
GTTTAAGTAATTATTGCACACTTTCTGTAAATCCTATAAACTTCATTTCACTTCTCAAATATCACTGTGTTTGTCTGCTATATGATATATTTAACTGAAATTGCTGATCCGAACAACCAGTGATTTTTAAAGGAAAATCTTGAAAATGATCAGGGGTGCCCAAACTTTTGCATGCCACTGTATATGTATCTCTCACACGTCTAGGATCAAATCTTCCTCTTGAAGTGTGAAGATGCTGTGCTCTATATCTTTATCAGTCAAGAGTGAGATGATGACACGTGGGTCTATTGAACGTTCAGCTGCTTCGCGTTTCGAAACAATTTCATCCCAAATGTGACCCCCAACCTGCAGCTGCTTCTCCTGCATGTGTCCTCTTCCTTCCAGCTGTCGGCATGCACACATACTGGATCAGGAAGTGTCTCCAGAAGATCACTCAACTGTCTAACTACACATCACAGCAGACATAAAGTATTATCGCCCTTTATTCTTGTGTACAGTCCGAAAATGAATCAATCCACCAAGAAAAGACAATGGCAATGAAACCACTTTGTATGCTTTTAGGACTTGTGCTGTAGTGTGCCAGTGTTTTGGTTGTTAACAGAAACTGCTACAGATCCTTGCAAAATGACACAAGAGATTAAATCTAAACTATAAAGCTGAAATGTGTTGAAGGCCTAATTTGGGTTTTTTTCTTCTCTGAAAATAATGTGCACAGCTTCAACTTTTAATGGGAGGTTTGGAAAACAATGAATTTACTCATTTTGAAAAAACATCCTCTGCTATACATCAGGTAGGTCGCTTTGTCAACAGCCGATCATCTCGAATCATATGTGGGTTGGAAAACTAAAAGGTTGCCACCACCAGTCGTGCATATTTGCACCAAATTTGCAACAAGTAAGCTGCTGACTTGATTTCCTCTCACAATAATTTAAACAAATTTCACTGCTAAAATCAAACGACATACTTGCGTGCCGAGTATGATAATACGAGAGCCTGGTAGGACTCATTTACATCCAATATGCAAGTTTCCCAAATTCAAAATCGCACTTTTATCACAAAATAAAATGTGAATTCACCAGCCCAAGTCGATCAGTGTGGACTGAGAGGTAACTGTGACTTCAGGGACTAGTCAACCCTGTTTTAAAGTTCATCTGAATTATGCATCTGGTCTATTAATGGGCTTACTGTACATGTGAGAGTAGTTGAACAAGATGACATGCTTTTATGTTTTTGATTTAAAAGGAACAAGACAAGTGGTGATGCAGTGTCTGCTAGTTAATGTAATAACTGTCCTAAACATGTTAAATATGTAATAAAAACACATAAACCAGCACAAGGAGTAAACCAGTTACTTCACACAAGGAGACTTATGAATAAGAGGAATCCAATAACTTGAGTTTTTATTGTATTATTTGTTGTTACATCATCATTCAAGCATATTAAATTCCTTAGAGGTGGCAATCCAGCGTCTTTAAATGTGAGAATTTGCTGGTTTTCACATTCTTCTATGTTGGTAAATTGAAGATCTTTGGGACAAAAGACATCTGGAGAAGCTATGATGGGCATTTTTCACCTTCTTTTGACATTTTATAGACCTATTAATCAAATCGATATACAGAAAAGAATCGGTTAATAATGAAAATAATCCAAAAATGAAAATAAAGTAAATTAAGTATCGCAGTTTTAGCCCCATTTAATGAATATCATTGCACTTTCAGAAGATCTAGCAATGAATACATGGAAGGAAGGAAGGAAAGAATGGATGGAAGATGGAATTACAGAAAGGAAGGAAGAAGGAAGGAAAGATGGAAATGAAGACAAAAGGAAATTGTGAAACTGTTCATGGGAGGACATTTTATGACAAGAATATGCTTTGAAGATTTTTTGATGTTAAACAAATACATAAAGGACATGTGGGTCTAACACGTGTAATGTGTATGCACCCAATGTTGATTGAATATTGACAATATTGTCCTTTTTACAGTATGTCCCCTTTTAAACAAACTTAATGGTGTTTGTCTACTAAAGATGTTAGCACACTGCCATCTAATGGTCAGAATGTGTCACCACAGGACTTAAAAACTAGCTTTTCTGAGGCTGCAGTACCTCTGATTTGAATTTGGCCGGGCATGTCTTGTCATTCCCCACCTCTGTCACACCTCCTGTGACACTTCCTGTCACATCTCTACTGTAAATCCTCAAATCAAGGCAAATTGTACTAACCGTAACCCTTTTCACATGAAGTGGCGGAGAGACAGTATTGTCTAATAGTAGAAAATAAAGAACAAACAGTACTGCATCATAATAAAAAATTATCTACCTTTGAGTAAAAAGTTAAAAATGATTGAATTTTATTTGATTCTCGGCTTGAATACGTTTTCCACTAGTGATGTTGATTTGTGTAGCATTAGGATGGATTTTTTTGAGTTTGAGACTTTGTTTGATACATCCCATCCTCCTGTGTGAAGACATCAGCCAGACAACCACTAATGAAGGGTATTAAGCTACGGGAGATTGTCAGATTCACTTATGTGGCCGGGAGTGAGCTGACAGTGAAACACGTGGTTATGTACATGAAAGCGGTGTTTAAGAGGCGTGTCAGGAACATTATTTCTCTTGGACCTTGTGCATCACATTAGGTTACAACATTTAGACGTTGTATTGGCTTGTTGTTTGTCAAATTCTCCATCTTTGCCTCATTTCGTGGCTACAGTTTGGACTTTGTTTCATATTGACGATATTAATAAAAAGTTTTGGATTGTCTTCTGAGTCACAAGGTGTTGATTCAGAGTGACATTATCCTATTTCATTATTTTAATCTTTGTATGAGTGTGAGAAGAAATAGGATGGGTACACTACACATTTTTCCTTAATCAATGAAATATGACGGAGTGAGAAAAATCTGGCTTCAAATTATATTTCATATATAAAAAAATGTGTTCTGCAAGAATTTCTTATATATTTACTATATTTTGCAATGAACACACATTCTGTTTCTCAATCGGAAAAAATGGAAATGAAAGCCCACGCCATCCTTTACTTTGAAATCCAGAAGTATTTATTGGGATTTATGTTAGCTTTATAATGGCTGACTTTATAATACTGTTTATACAAAACCTCCTCTTGATTCAATGTTCATTCAGTTCATTACCAGGAAAAATTGAAGTGTTTCTGTAGCATATTGTATTCAAAAGTCACTTTAAACTGCTCATTTGAGCTTGACCACTACGGAGTCCCTCTGGGGCCTTTTATTTTATGTGCATATCACCCAGCTGACTAATGTTGTTTTGTTTATTTTTAGGCGACAGTACACATTGATCACCATCAACATGTAACAATAAATGTGGTTAGCTCAACAGCTAATTTGTGCTCAAACCCCCGACAACAAAACCCTTTAACTATGTTGAATTGTATATTTATAGTTTCAGTCATGTTTCTTTTTTTACATTTCCACATTGGTGACATGAGCGGGAAGAAGGACGACACTCATTTGTTGTGGCAGATTTTAATTTTCATCTGACACTTTATATAACAAATAAACTGACAAAATACTGTGAACACAGCAAACAGACAGAAAAGCTCAGTTCAGAAGGATAAAAAGATAAGAAACAACGCAAACAAGCAATGCCAAGACTTTTAAAAAAGTGACCCCCACAATGCCTTTTTCAAGTCCATCATATAACAACTATATTCGTGATACAGCATTCACACTGATGCGAGAGAACTGCTTTCTGTGTTTGAAGCATGATGGTG
This sequence comes from Nannoperca obscura, assembly GCA_036024295.1. Classification (NCBI taxonomy): domain Eukaryota; kingdom Metazoa; phylum Chordata; class Actinopteri; order Centrarchiformes; family Percichthyidae; genus Nannoperca; species Nannoperca obscura. The sequence goes on from JAVQJL010048994.1 coordinate 3,754, forward strand.
ATCTATGATACTGCAGAAAGCCCTAATGTGAACATACTGTGGTAACCAAGATCCAAGTTATGAACACCACGACTGAGCGGATGGTCGTTATTTTTAGCATTAACAGTGAGAAGTAAAAATTATCTAAAGGGTTTGTCATTTTTTTTATATAGCAGCAGAAAAACATGACAAAATACAGAAATGCAACACAAAGTACAGCAAAAAAACAAATTCAAACACATGAAGTTAAACAATAGTTTCCACTTTAGCAAAACTAACTAACTAAAAGAAAAATAAACACTTTTTTTGTCATACAGATAACCTCTAGCAAACTTGGCAAGTAGTCACAAACTATTCCAAACACCAGGCATCTATCAATGTCAAATGACCAACAATGTGCAGCAGGTAGGGTTATAAATAATATATTAATGCAGGAATAAGGCCGTAAACCAGATCAATCACTTTGTTTTAATTTTGTGTCTTTGCTGCCATCTTGTGACCATCTTTCAGATGATTCAGTCGAGAGTTTCATGATGGAGCTGCTCATTAATAGCCTCTTCTTAATCGACCTTGGAAATAGTTTGAGAGAACAATCCCCACTCAAAGTCCACTTAATGCCTGTTACTGCAGCTTCCAATCATATCACGTGGTCTTCACCAGCGGCTGTTGCTCAGTTGTCATAGAGATTGATCTGCTGAGATGCAAGCTCTGTAGCTTTTAGGAATTGTTATCCATGTTGCCTTAAAATTCAAACAAACTTTATGTCAACAGATCCATCTCCATGACAACAGATCAAACTCCAGTCTGCTGATGAATGACCGTGTGATACGAATAAAAATGCTGGAAAAGCTGGTAAGAGGACCTTGAGTTGGGGTTGTTCTGTTTAAACCAGCGTATTCCTATGTATTCTCATTTACTTGCTTTTGTACACTTTCAACATTTTTTAAAATACATTTAAAACGTGTGTTTAGCTGTCAGAAATCACATTTTTTTCAATGGAAAAACATATTTTCAACTAACAGTGCCACTTCACGAACACAGCGCAGTCAGCTATGAAATAAAAAGACACAAAATGGTGCACCTGAAGGCAACCAATTTGAAAAAACAGGAAAGAGAAGACGACAAAATAATAATTTCAGCCAAAACAAGAGTGACTGGATGCCCTTGAAATCATTTTTATATTTGCACATTTTACCCTTTTTCTCTCCATTTTAAAACTTTACAAATAATCAGGGTTTAATTTAGCTTTTTAGTTTCAGTTTTAGTTTGAAAAAGCTGAATGGCCCAACAGTCTGCTACATCTCTATACTGTAAAAGTTGCCAGGGGTGCTAAAATGCCCACTCATGCTCGTAATGAATACACACATTATCACTTTTTTCTTTCTTTCTCAGCCTACGACACTCGGTGAGTGGAGGCAGCTTAACAGTTGCAGCTTTTAATTATTCCACAGGACAAAAAGCACCAGTCATATTTATATAAACAGAATCATTTGCGTATTTAGTAAATATAGGATTTCCTGTGTAGCCAAAGCCTGATATAGCTTATTCCTACGTGCCATTGACCTCCATTAAAAACACAGCAATGAGCTACACAGTTGCTCTGGATAACATGTTATTTTCCCATATACACCTTCCTGCTGCCGTGACTTGCAATCTAAATGTATTCATCTGCAGCTGAAAATAGTCCCAAAGAAATGCACTACTTACTCCTGTTTGTGCGACTTTTTCTAGAAAGTGCAGTGCCCAGGAGGAAATCACTGAGCCTTTTAAAAAATGAAACTTGTGAAACTTAAAATGGTGTCTCCAGTAGGAGCAAATGGGCTTGGGTCTGAGTGTCACAGCGAGGTCAGCTCAAGGGGTTTGTCTCCCCTCAGTGTGAAAACAACATGAAGACAGTGTCAGGTCAGTCTCAAGTAAGAAATTTAAACATCACGCAACTAAAAAGCACAGTTTGGTTTGAGTCTTTGACACAATGAATAAATACAATTTTCCTCAAAACAAGAACACTCTTCAGACTTACACCAAGCTCAAATTTCTGCGATATCAGCAGAATCTGGTGTTGTGACTTTTAAAACAATGCTCTAAAGAAAATGTTTTTTTCCTCAAAATACTAGACAAACAACACATAACACAAAACAGGACCAATCAAATATAAGTAAAACACAGTCAACACTTTTCATCTTGTTTCTTCAAACACATTTAAAGTCAACGAAACACTCTTTTCACTATTTCACTGGATATGCTAACTGGCACAATGTCTGTCAATCCTTTCCACAGTACTTGCTGTAAAACATCTGTACTGCTGTTAGAAACTATTAGAAAAGCAGTGATTCGGTCCGTATCTACAGTGCATATGCGACATGACGAGTGTGTGATTCTCGGTTCACATATCTACAATCCTCTAGTCTCTAGTCTCCACATCCTCTGCTCTGTCTTCTCTAAAACGCCATCTTGGTGACTCCTCTGAAGAACAGCGCTCTTCCTTTTGACCCTGTGAGACGGGACATGGTGCGTCCATAAAGGTGGTGTAACCTGCTTCGCCTCCACCTCCTCTTCTTCCTTTCTTCTTCTCCTCCTCCTGAGCTGAGTTACATCCGTCAGCCAGAGAGTCACAGAGCAGAGACTTTGACGATGTTAATGCTAGCTGAGCTTGTTGTGGTTTGGATGCTCGGAGTTGCAGGGTGACCCGGGGGTGGGGGCGGCCTCCTCTGCAAGGGCCCTTGGAGGCCATCACCATCAGGCGACAAAGAAGGGGGCGTTGGGAGGCTGATGATCGCTGTGGTGATCCGGCCGCCTTTGCAGTTGATCCTGCTGCTGTTATCGGTTTTCAGATTGAGGTTCGAACGACTAGAGAAAGAAAAAACACAAAGAGACTATTACACTAATGCACATAAAGACAGAGTCAGTGAACACAGCCAATCGTGACTTCACATGGGGTAATGTTTGAGATAATACTGTCTACAAGATGAAATACATTAAAGGCATATTTCTTTCCATAGACACATCAAATTTGAGCCATTAACAAATAATAAAAACGTCACAAACAAATATTCTGTTCCTCTGTTGCTGTATATATAAAGAACCATAGACATCCACCTATATATTAAAGTTAGAATGTATTTTCTAATCTATTACGGTTTGGTATAGTCATTAATTAATTAACTTAACTGTTATTATTAATCAAAAGTAAAGTAAATAGGTTTATTTTTATAAGTTAATATTTAAAAGGTTAATAATTGTTATTTATGCAAGTTGAAGCAACATATCAGTAGCTAATAAATCCAATTTAATTTCAAAATTAAGAGACAGAAACAAAATATTAATAAATTATATTTCACTATGTTCCTACAGTGGCCTCTTACGGAAGAGGATTAGGGACACGTGTGAAATTTTTTTTTTATGGTAGAATTCTGACTTTATTGTATTATTAAAAAAAATTTTAGTAAAAAAAAAAAAGTCAGAATCCCCCCCCCAAAAAAGTCAAAATGCCAAAAAAAAAAAAGTCTGAATAAAAAAAGAAGTCAGAACTTTGCCACAACGTCACTTTGCGCCATTCTGGAGGGAAACCACAAATGTCTGACTTAATGAAATGGCTTCCTCTGGGACGTTTTTTTTTATTCTGACTTTTTTTTATTTTTTTTATTCTGACAAAATTTTTCTTTTAATAATACAATAAAGTCAGAATTCTACCATAAAAAAAATAATTCTAAACTCAAAAATCCTCTTCCGTAGGCCTCTAGTGATGTTTTGGATATAACACACGTTTTACCTCTTTAAATGTGCCTTGCACATAGTTTCAGATTTTTCTGCTGAGGTTTCAGGTCTCAGATCTCTGAGATTTCACCTCACTCCAAAAATGGGAAGTGAATGTAATTTTGTCTGTGGTGCTCAAAGCATTTAAAAATAGCAAATTATCTTTTAAGAAACTTTGTCCTGGTTAATCTGGATAACCCATAGACCTCACTGTCATTTGTAGGAGAAGATCAGATTGTCTCTGAGTGCACAGATGAGCTGGAGTCACAAGAGGTTTTCTGACATGTGTCTAATGCAGGGATCAAAGTATCATGTTCCACATTCAAAAGACGTCCACTAAATGAACTCACTATTCCACAGATTCACAAATGTGATGTGTGTGATTTGCTGTTTTGTTTCTTTTAATAATCAATATTTTGAACTATTTTTGTACAAACAAAGTATCATTAGTTGCAGTCCGATACCTACAAAACAGTAAAACATTTAGTACTTTTACTTTTAATACTTTAAGCACATTTTTCTGTTTATCCTTAAATACTTTAACTTAAGTAACAGAGTATTTTTACAGTGTGGTATTAGTACTTTTACGTATGTAAAGGATCTGAATACTTCCTCCATCACTGCTTTACACCACTCAGAGCAAGTGAGAAAATATATCTTGGTCCTTTGGGCGAACTGACGCTTTAAATGGAACTTTTATGGGCAGCTAAATCGTAAACTAGTTAAAAGTTGGCAAAAATCAGCAAACAACCTGGACACAAAGCCTCTCATGCTGTCCTTTAGCTTTACCTGGCGGTGCGTGATGGTGGCTCGCCACACTGTATGTGGATGGCACTGAGCTCCTGCAGGGGGCCCTGGTGTGTGGAGGACAGGCTGGCGTTGGGCAGAGGAGTGTCTCTCTTTACCCTGCGGCCACAGCAGGCGCCCGCAGAGCTGCCGTGGCTGGATGTAGAGGGGCTGCGTGACGGGTAGGTCTGCAGCGTTGTTTCTAAACAGTTCTGCTCGTACATCTGCTCGTCCACAAACTCGTGAGCCTGGAGAGAAGAAACAGGATGGCCGTTTAAATACACAGGGAGGAATTACTACACAGAATGTGAAGTAAATAAAAGACCCATGAGACTGGATGCCTTGAGTGATATATACTTTCTAATTTCATAAAAGAAATACACCAAATAAAGATCATTAATCCTGATTATAAAAATAAACAAATAGTAAAACTATCATTCACAAACTCACGCACATGGCCCATTTAGTATATGTTTTGCGCAGATCTATGTTTTCTTGGGACCTTTTGTAACTCAGTAGCTCTCAAACTTGTACACTTTGAAGAGCACACCAACTCACAGAACATCCAAATCACTGTGTGCAGACTCGGGATTAACGATGGGGAAAACATTACTGTCACGCCGATAGACCACTTTGACAGGAATAAAACTCCCTGAAGGTTTAAATACACACCCACGCCATTTGTGTAATGACTAACAATGGCATACAGGTGTGTGTGTGTGTGTGTGTGTGTGTGTGTGTGTATATATACATATAAATAAGCGAGGCTGCCTCAGACAATCAATATAGCTTTACATATATATAACACAATGGAGCAATACGCACACAAAATTATGTAAACAATTAAGGGAGAAAAAAACATTTGCAGGTTGAGTGTACTGTTTGTATAACACAAACACCAGTAACTGTTTTCTGATTACTTGTTAATGGTGCCTCTAACCCTGAGGCACACGCAGTGCACAAAGCTTTTTCCATTTTCCCCACCTTTTGTGAAATGTTATTATCATGATACAATACTTGAGTGACAATGAACCCATCTTTTCAAGCTAGATTTTCAAAGCCAAAAGTGTCTGAATCAAAGACAGAGAAGTGTTCAAGTTGAACTCACCGTGGTTTTCTCCAGACATTGCAGTAGATGGTGGTGTTGGCTCTCCAACAGAGAGATGGACTTAGTCAGCTTTTGCTCATCCTCTTCTGTATCCTTAGTAAGCCACACACACACACACACGCACACACACACAGAAAATTGATGAATGTTGACAGGTGGACATTGTTGGTGTATCCTCGTCACTAATTAAAGAGCCTGGTGCTGATCTTTGATATGAACTTTGTCATCAGTAATGTGACGTGACGCTTTCGCTCTGCTTCGTATCGCCCATTTTAACCTGCACTATCTCGGTTCATGCTTGTGGATTTCACTCTTATTTCCATTATGAGCAGGTAGCCAACAACCCCTGCCGTTTGCTTTCAAATCACTTACTGGCCATTTAGTTACATAATGGACCACATTTCTGCATGGTGTGAATCGATCCCTCAGCCTTGGGTCTGCCTTGGCAAGTGATTTGTGTATAATTAATTATCTCTATTGTGCATCTTTTGTGCCATTAATACTGTTATTGCCTTTGGTTTGGTTCCTTGTGTAAGCACACTGTGAAAGAACCCACCCCTCTCAGTTTATTGAACTAATAAAATACAAATTCTAAAACTGTGTTGTTGCCAGCTCCCTTACTTAATTATCTAAGTAGGTACCACTGGGCGTTATGTGATGCTCCAGGCAACTGAACAGTTAATAATGTATAAAGCTTCAGAAAGAGGAAAAACAGAAGAGCTGAGAAAAACAGAAAGTTTATAGAACCATTTTTTGGTATTTTTCCAAATGGGACTTGGTTTCAAAGCTCAAGCTCCAATATAGCTTAGTCTCAAAGTAATCACAATTGCCAAAAAACATGAAAACTGAAAACAAATTATTTCTCTCCCCAAAGCGCACAATGTTACTCAAAGGATTTGGGTGGGTGGCGATTCAGCCCAAGGACTCTCATTCAGATTCCAGACACATGTACAATACAGCGATGTGGGCACGAGAATACTACGCCTTCTGATGCCTCAATGTGTGGATTGCCCAGAGGCCTTATCAAAGCCACTGTATAGTTAGATCTGAGACCTGTGTTAAGGTTCAACGTTATTTTCATGTAAACAAAGAGGCTGATTTGATACAGTCCATCTGAAAGGTAACCCTAATAGCGTTAACCTCAAAGAGGTTTTTAAAAAATATAATATAAATCTATTTATACCGCATTATATAAATTGTAACATAGACACATTTCTGAAATTTCAAGTTGACATCATGGACAATGTTACTCTCTTTAGTCTCTTTTTGGCTCATGCAGTGAATGAAATACCTGAAAAAAATCAAGCTACTTCATCAAAGAGCCTGTATCCAGGGGTGTATCACGGCCCTGCATGACTATTCACCAGAGCGTGGACATTTTAGTCACAGATCTGCCATCTTTGATTTTACATGGCTTGTATTGACGTAAATGGAGGAGATCTTTCTTTGTTGTGATAAATCATGTTTCTTGCTGCCTGATGTTATTTTTCGTCTCTCACAGCTTTAAGATGATTATATTTCCTACCATATGAGTTTGTGCTTTCGACATCCTTAACAACAACTCATTTTATCAGTGGATCTGTGACAGAAATGTCCGACTTCCAGGAGATATTCACACAGGACGGCGATGAGTAGTATACGGTCAGATAAAGGTTGTTTAACTGTAAAATCCCATATTACCATAAATCAGTCTGGGTCATTGATTTGCAGTATTACCCACAATATACTATACCAGACCAAGAAAAATCTCTCATGGCTGACATATTTCTATTGTCTCATGACATAGAGTATATCATTATATTGCCCAACACTAATTATGATGCAATGTAAACATGCTGCTCTTACAAAAGACCAAAGTCTGATAATCAAACTGAACTGCCATTTCATCCATCCAATCAGGAGCTGTTATTTCTGTAAGTCAACTTACACCAATCCATTGGGGGTGGGTGATACGATGATATATTGATAAAAATCCGTCAGAAATGTTGTCATACAGTGCGGTGGTAGGGGCATCTCTGGGCATATTACACCACTGTGGCAATGTTGCAAATCAGTGAGCACCGGCTTTATGGTTATATTGGATTTTTTAAATATTTCTGCATTAATTGTGATAAGTAACTTTTGTTTGTCAATCATTTAATTTGCTATATTAATCAAAAGCAGACTTTCCCATCTGGCTTTTTTATCCATCAACCAGATAATGTACTACTTCATGATATACACTGAAATGTCGATATAATATGACTTAAACCGTGATAAAGGATTTTATCTGTATTGTAGCTGCATTGATCTCATCTACATTTGTTGCCATTTTTGTGGCAATTTGTCTGTTGCCATTTTTAAAATATTGGCACAGGAACATGTCATGTTCCTGAATCGCTTTCTAGTTCCCCACAAAGATCAGATTGTTTCGGTTGTCTTTTGTCAGTGAGCACAAAACCAGCCCCGTGGCAAAATCAGTGACGTGGGCAGTGATTTGGAGCTCTGGAACTAAGAAAACGTTAACCATGAGGGCAAATCTGAAGAAATTGTGTCACTCTAAAAGGGAAGTAAAAATTAAGGGATAGAGCTATAAGGGATTTCTATCCAAGGGTCTTATAAAACTTGACAGGATTAACAATAAATCACCCTCTATGATAATGAGCCTAATATCTGGGTAAAAATGTTCAAACAACTTTCAGGGAAAACCGAAAAAGACCGGAACTTCTAATCCAACTATAGGCTAAGAGAAAAATATCTCCCACCCCAGACTCACACAGCACTACTGACTGACTGACAGCATTGACAACACCGTAATTTGATGCGCCAGGACTCTGGCAGCTTCATCACACACATGCACGGGGATGGGGGTCGCTCAGCACTCACAGATGGCATTTATATGATAATTCTAACCACTTCCAGACACCCATGAGCTTTAACATTGGACTCTATTAGATCCAAATGGATTTTAGTAACCATCTGCAATGAGGGGGGAGTGTGTCACCGGAAGCAAGAGTGATGGACTGAATGGGAAGGATATAGGCAATTTGCTCATGCATTACCAAATACATTTTTCCATGGTGGTGACAAGTTAAAAAAAATTAAAAAAAATAAAGAGGGGAAGAGTAAAAAGTGGAGCAGAACATGGTGTTGGATGCTAAAAAGTAGAAAGTTGGTTTATGTCTGTCCTGAGTTCAAAAATTCAAAAAGTTCATCTCTAAAGTTGACTAATTAGTGCATTGTATAATTGATTTGTTTAATCAATACACAAACAGAAATATACCGATAACAAATTGGGGTTTAACGGAGGAATTACATGCTGTATTTTTTTAGCAACCTTCTGGTTACTTGGCAACCTCATTGTAACCTACACAACTTGTCATTTTTACATTTAAGTTTGTGTACGAATTAAACGAATTACATATAATATGTTAGTTAGTGAGCTAGTGAAAAGTGCTGGAAGGCATATTTTTGACCTTTGGAGAGAGCCAGATTAGCTTTGCCCCCTTGTTCTCAGTGTGTTTGCTAAACTAAGCTAATTGCCTGGCTTTGGTTCTATACTTACGCACAGACATGAGATTGGCATCAAACTCATGTGAATAACGTTAAACATACTGCTCAAATAATTTCTTTAAAGCGACTAAATAACAGACAATGCTAGCAACTAGATTGTAACCAAAGTGGAGCATTTAGCAGCTAGAGCCACAAAAATCAACTATTGCAGATTTCAGGTACGGTGATGACAAAAGACAATATAGAGGAGCAAAGACAAACATTTTGTATCTTTGCAGAAACAGGCGTCTGGGTGAGTGTGGCATTTAAGTGTCCTCCACTGTCTCATTGTTTACTGGTGCAGTTTCGAAGTTTGCTGCAGCCACTTTTAATGCACTAACCATCTAATTATCGGCAAGAGCAACACAACAACCAAGTAAAGTAAAAACAACTTCTGGTGTCTGACTTTGACGGTTTTATAAAGACGGATTAAATGAAGTCCGGCACAAAAAGTCGACTAATGTACTTTGTGTGATTACAACGATAATGCCCGCATGGAGGATTATTGGCATAACTCCTCTGCTATCACCTCTGCCCTGTTTAACAACGAGAATGTAACGACTCCAACTTCTGCTGCTCTTTAAAAGCCTCTAAATGACTTCTAAATCGTCCCTTGGTTAATTATGGCAGTAGTTGTTTGTCATTTTGTGTGTGTGTGTGTGTAGATGTTTGTGTGTACACTGCAGATGTGACATTTCTCCTTCCAAACTATTGAGTTGCAGCAAACTGAAATAATTAGCAAAAGGGTGTTTGACAAGGAACAATATGATTAACCTCTCATACCGAATTACAGTCTGCTGACATTTCACGTCATTTTTAATGAACACGTCTGTAATGACTTGCTGGTAATCACCGCGCCCACTTTGCTGTGTGTGGTTCTTAGTGTTCAGAGGGGTCGGAGGTCTTTCTCACCGTCAGCTCCAGCAGGTCGTTGAGCAGTCCGTTGTGCTTGCTATGGAGGAAGGAGTTGGCGCTGCCGGACTTGGATATTCTTATCCTGGCCAGTCGGGCTTTCTGGGCGTGGGAAGAAGAAGAAGAGGTCACAGGATCAGACAGGGTGGGCGGGAGGTCAAAGAAGATGACTAATACCTTGTTTAATGGTGAGAATCTGCCATCACCCAAGCTCTGTAACACAGCTACTGAAATTTACCCCCACAATTTCAGATTTTGTTTCGTACAGACTTTCATTATTAGCATGAGAACAGAACTTTATTCTCTCTGAATTATGCCATCAACCGACACTTACTGGCCAAAAGTATGTAGACTTACAAACATCAACATCTCAGTCCAAAAGCATGGACATTACCATGTGACTAGAGCTCCACTCTTCTAAAGTCTGTCAACAGGATTGTTCTGTAACTTGGCCGCAGGAGTTTGCTCCCATTCAGCCACAAAAGCAGCAGCGATGTTGGTGGGTTAAGGCCTACGATTCAATTCATCCCAAAAGGTGTTGGAAGGCGTTGAGGTCAGGGCTCTGTGCAGAGCACGCAAGTTATTCTACACCAAACTGGGAAAACCTATTTTATTAAATGGACCTTGTTTGTATGCAGGAGCATTGTCATGTTGCCAGAAAGGGTGGAAGCACACTGTTGTTAAAATTGTCATAGGATTTCACTCACTTTGATTATTGGTTTTTCCTTGAAGTCATTTTTCAAGCAAAAATACACATTACATAATAACGTTTTCTGGTTCTGGCTTTTCCGAAGTGAGGATTTCCTGCTTTTCTTTGTCTCATGTCTCAACAATTAGTCTGAAGACGTCACCCTGAGATTTTGACTGACCAATCGTCAAAGAAAATCATCAAGAAAGATTAATCAGTCATGAAATTAATTGTTACTCGTAGCCCGATGAGGATGGGGTGTCCACATACAAATAGTATACATACAGTATATAGGATAGAATGGAACAAAAGTACATTTTCCTTAAAAAAATAATTACATTTAGGCATTTAATTGAAACTACAGCAGATGAATCTCACATAGATGTGATTTAATATTGTGTTAATAATGTTTTTATGTTTTAATTTAAATTTAGAGATTGTTTACCCTTTTATCTGTAACAATCAGTCCTCGTTTTTTGGGATGCTTATATTTTTTCTGCCTTTTCCTGTTCCATTGACAGTGTGTTGTTCTAAATTGCAGTTTATTTTTATCACAATTTTATGTCGGCTCCAGCCACACCAGCGATCGCTTTGTGGAAGCTAACGAGGATCCAAATAAGCAAGGAAGAGTTTTTATTCCACTTTAGCCGTTAAAAAGATGAGTGAAAAATCTGCAAAAAGCAAAAAGATAAATGTGATAACTTCTCCAAACTCCTTGAAAAGATAGATGTGATAACTGAACAGAGTTAGGGAGTCAGAGAGAGAGAGAGACAGGCGGGAAATGAGAGATAAATCCTATTGGGAATTTCTCAAAATGAAGAGGATATTAGGACGACTCTATATGATATACCGCTGCCTCAAGTGCTTCTGGACATGTAAGGTGAGAGATTTCTTTAACCTTGTCCTGCTGCTCTCTCTCCCCGATAAATGCATTTCAGAAACAGGAGACGGACGGAGCAATATCTGCTTCCCAGACGTGAATCAAAAGTAATGGAATTAGTTCGGATACTTCCGAAGCATGAAGGTGTGAAGAAGGCTGGAGACTGAGATGTAATAATAATGACTGTGTATGTTCGTGCACAGTATGTGAAATGGGGAGAAAGAGGTGAAAAAAAAAAAAAGACAAGCGTCGACAGCTTCTTTCTACGTAGCTTCACTTAAAGAGTGAATGAATTTGAAAGAGAAAGTGCTGTTGTGTGCTGGCTGCTATTCATTTTGATCAAAAGCTCTACTTGACACAAGGAAAGAAAAGATATGAAAGAATAACTAACTCGGATCGTACTGTAACTGCAATAAGTTGCACTGATGTGGTGATGGGTATTTCAGTCTTCTCTGACGGTCCACTGGGTCGGTCTGAGGAGCCTTTACTCTGAACTGATGAAATTCAGATTTGTTTTCTAGTCCAGAAGTGTGAGCAATTCAAGTTGTCTCAAATCTAAAGAAGGCTGGAGTTTAATCTATATTATATAAAGAAACAATGGGTTAGTTTGTCCCTCTCAATACTTGATCAGCTGTCTCCCCTTTCTGTGGCTCTCAGCCCCAAGCCCATTCATTCCTCCTGAAGAGGTACATTTTTTAAAGAGATATTCCAGTGATTTTGTATTGTATTGTATTTCTGTAAAGATGACAGATTGAAAGCAGAATATCCAAGATGTCCAAAATATCCCTACTTTTAGTCCCTAGCATTGGGGTCCCTAGCTCCAAAGACGCTGGATCATACAATTCCCATAATGCAACCAACAGCATCTTCAAGTTAGACCCTTCCTGCCTGGTAATATACCTCTTCTCTCAAACCCTATGCCTTCAGTTTGCAATGCAGGCTTTCTGTTATAAAGTCGTAGTGTCCCTGCCCAACCGTGACAGCATTATGAGTTATTTTCTGATTCATCTGAGACTCCCCCCTGGGCCAAAAGACATTATGCAAAATCCTTCACAGGCTGAGTAGATGATTAAACTGACCTTTTAATGTGAAAACTTTCAAAACAGGTTACAAAAAGGCTACAGCATTTGAAACAGCTGGGCACTGCAGCTTTTAGAAAAACATTACAAAGCAGGACTAACAAGCATTTGTGTTGGGACTAGTTTCAGCTGTGGATTAATATACTATTGGTGCGCTAGCGAATACTCATGGCAGCAGGATGGTGGATGTGGGATTGACAAAAAAAAACAACAGTGCCCATTTTCGTAGTAAAGAAGGAACACACCATCAAGTGCAACTCTGTATCTCATTGATGTGTTTGTTAAAGTTTTTGGCCAACAGTTGAAGGTGATGAGGGAGTATTTAATGGCCGGAGAACTTCTTTGAGGTAAATCACGCTCAAATTACAGTCTGTTCGGAGACGGTCCTAATGGGCCTCCTGAGCACTCTGGCCAAAGCCCGGTGATGATGGATTCTTGTGATTTTACTTTTCTTTTTATCATCCGTGGTCTTGGTTCACTGAGCAAATCAAGCCTATGTGCTCCAACATTACCACCCACAGTCAGACAGTCAGACAGCCAGACTGCAGAAGTATGGGGAGGGATGGCACGAAATGTTCACCTCTAAGACAAGTGAGCCTTGAAACTACTGCATATAAACCCTTTCCTCTTTCCTTTTGTCTTTTTTTTTATTAATCAACCTTTCTCCTACGTTTCCCCTCTGCTTTCTCTGACCGTCTCCTTGCTCCTGTCATCTTGTTTTGCCCTCACGTCTCCGGTCTTTTTTATTTCTCTTGTCGACAACCTGCCATCTCTCAGTGTGGCTCCACTTGACTTTGCGGTCTCATTACCGCTATGACCTCGGTCCATTTACCGCCTTGACACTCACCGACACTGTGATGGCGACTCCGCTGCACTGCTAAGTTGTGCTGGAATGAAAAAGAAACCTGTCTTCTTCTGGGAACATTTTCGGCTTATCAGGGAATTAAGCACATTAGTATCAGGGGTTGTTCCTCTGGCGAGTTATCCCCTCTTTGGCTGACGGAACATGAAGAGGAGACACTGTACTCTACACTGAGGCACACACGCACACTACAGTAGATAGTAGGGAATGACTATCATTAAATCCAATTTAGATTCTCTACTTTCTATTTTCTGACTATGAAGCTACAATGGGTACATGAGAGGACCTTTTTGTAAAGTCAAATCCCCAGATGACTACATAATTGTAATGGGAGCCTGGAGCAGCCTGTTGTTAGAAAAGAATGAAGACGAATGAGACCTAGAGAGGAAGGGAAGGCCAGGACAGAGGGAGTAATAGAAGGAGGGAGAACAGATGAATAGAGTTAATATAAAACAGATCTCCATGTTTCCCTCTTTTCCTACTTTTCTTCCTTCTCTTTTTGTTCTCAAACTCACACTGTAGAGTAAAACACAGAGCACGTATGGATATAAATTGGGTATTTCTGTGCATTGGTAGTAAATATCTCACAGGTGCACAGTATGTCTTGGTGGCTTGGTGACCTTTTATAGATGTGGGCATTTACCAGATACATTCAAGGTGAGAACAGAAAATTACACAGCAGAGCACTTACAAAATGTATTGTACTTTCCTGGGTTGGCAAATTGTCCTTACTGTGAAAGAAATTAGAGCTTTACGCAATTAACTGTAACTTGTCATATTGTAACAAAGATGCACGTTTCTGTAGCTTAAAAACTCCCCTGAGCTTTATAGCATCTTTCAGCTCATTGTTTAGATTTGTCTTTACTGTTTTGATTCACTCTCACCGCTCGAATCCCGCATAAACAGGCATCTATTTTCTACTAAAAATACATTTTACAGTACTTGCTCGGCACCAAACTGCAGATTGAGAAAGTTAGCGACTAGCATTTCCCTCATGAATGATAATATTGCACCATAGCTGCTGCGTGTGTGTTTACTAGTCATTCACTTAAAAAGTTAAAATATGTTAGTGTTGTGTTTACGTCTTGTTTCTGGTGCCCCCAGGTGGCCAAAAAAAGAAAAGAAAAATCAGTTCATGCAGGTTTAAGCAAACATGAATGAGATTTACTCAAAGTTTTCAGAAAACATTGAACATTTTAACTTCTACAATTCCATGACAACAACGCAAACTCCCATTCATGTAGAAAGCTCCAGAATGGCTACTAAATGCACCTTTTTGTTGGACTGTTTCTCAACAAGTCTAATCAGTTTGACCCACTCACAACCTCATCTGTTTACACGAGTGAGTCAAAGAACAATACTAGGGATAGAGTTAGTCTACAATAACAGTTTACAAAACCCATCAGGCCAGTGTTGGTCAGTGTCTTCCATTTCCAGGCCCTCTATGACTGCAACAAAAATGTAATTTCTTTGTAATTTTGATTTAACTGCTCAATAATGTTTTTATGAATTAATTCCTCATTTAAAATGTCTTATGTATCCCAGAGTTTTTCCTCTCACTAAGTTAATGGGATATATAAGCCAGAGGAGCTGCTAACTCTAAAGGAACTTCATTAGTATGAGCTTTACTGTCCTGCTGTGGCTCAAACATGTTTTACAACCACTTCCAAGAATGAGAAAAACTAAATATTTCCTTCAGGGTCAATCCCCCATATAAAAGAATAGTTTGTACGTCCAATACAGAGTACTAAATGATGATATTTTATTTCTTCTGAAACTGTTTCAGACAAACAAAATCACCATGCTCATTCCTTTTTCACCCCCCCCCCAACTACTTTACTGCTCATTTGTTAAATGGATTTTTCTCAGAATTTAACCTGACATGAAGTTCACTCCATTGTGTTTGAAATCCCATTTCACTTCTGCTGATTCAAAGCAATATATTAATGAGAAAACCAGCCACCTAGGATTCTTATATCACTATTGAATCAAACAAGACATCTCCCTCCTCAATTAGCTATCAGCAGCTGCTCTCTAACTTAATAGCACTCTTATCTAAACCCGAAGAAAGGTCAAGCCAACCGGGTTGTAGTGTAGTGAGTGGATAGCTAACATTTGGTACTTGGATTTTAAGTGTGTGTGTGTGTGCGTAAGAGATAGGGGTGTGTATGTGCATGTGTAGAAGGACGATGAATAATGTGGGTCTGAAGGGCAATACATTTCCTGTGTGTGAGAGATGGTGTTGAAAATGTGAGATCATGTAAGTTGAAGGACAGTGATTTGCGCGCAGACGTAAAATTCATAATTGGGGTCAACCCTCTTCACCATCACTTTTTTTTTTTTTAAGTTTGTAAAATGTATCCTCTGTCCTTTTTCATAAAAAAGAAGAAGATCTTTTATCCTGCTGTCATTATTTTAATGATCTGAATATCATTATTTTAAAAAAAATACCCTCGAAAGGGTTTTCAGGCATAACCATTATCCACCCACCCTCGTTTTACTCAACACTTCAACATCCCATTCATTCTCATTAACTTAATAATATTTAACCCTATGTACGACAGGCCCTTTGAAAATCAAGAGTGTGTGCTCCTAATGATCAAGTAATATGTATGTGCACATGGTCCAACACAAAGGCACCCCCGCGTAAACCTCAACTCTCCCGGCTGGAGCAGAAGGGATGGCTAAAGACAATGACTTTTACCTTCTGAGCGCGGCGCTTGTCTGCTCTCTGGTTCTGGTGGTAGATGCGACTGAAGTTGGAGACGATAACGGGCACGGGCAGAGCTATCACCAGCACACCGCTCAGGGAACAGATAGAGCCGAAGATCTTCCCGGCAATAGTCTTGGGCACCATGTCTCCATAGCTAGAAGTGAGATAGATGAGAAGAGGTTAGACAAAGTGCTGAAATAGGTACATGGCTTTGGAAACAGTGTTAAAAACCAACACTACCTATTTTCAATTTGTGCATGAAATAACTAGAGTTCAAATGCCAGGATACAGAGTTGCACTTGGTGGTGTGTTCCTACTATGAAAAAGGGCACTGTTGTTTATTTTTGTCAAGCCACCATCCTGCTGTCATGAAATTGCGAAAAAATTGCACTGTGGATGAAACAGAAAAGCTGGCATATATATATATATATATATATATATATATATATATATATTTATATTTATATTTATATATATTTATATAAATATATAAAAGAATCGAGGTTTTGAATACATCTTGACATTATGGGGCCCACTTCTGCCTCTGCTACTGTAGACAAAGGATCCTTTATATTATGCCTGCTATTCACCTGAAAGGTCCAAACATAGAGAATAAACTGAGAGATGATAACAGTAGTGGCTGAAAAAACACCACAGAGTCCACGAGTATCCGAAGAGACACTTTAATTGGCATCATGTATCAAATCATCAAAGCTGCAGACACATCTTATATGTCGCATCCTGCAAGAACGTGATGACAGATCAAAAAAAGAAACATTATCTGATTTGAGTTTGCCAAAATGTCCCAAATTCACTTAAAACATACCATTATATAAAACTGTAATGCAAACATAATAACATGGCCACACACAGGTTGAATTCTTTCTGCAGGTCTTTCACTGATTTGACTTTGGCAGTGTCTGAAAACACTCCCTATTTTTAGTGCACTATATTTACTTTGTCATTTTATTGACATATGTGTTTTGCCAACAATCCCACCGCACAATGAACTGAATGCAACATATTAATATGAAAATATTAATTAGAGCAGCTTTAACTAGTAAGTCTCCATTTTATAGGTGAGGAGTGTATATGGGAGTGATTTCAGACAGGGTTTGTCATTTCTGCTTTCTTTTTGTTTGGTCCCCATTTTACCTCCTGTTGTTCTCTGCCTCCTTCGGGTTTCCAATAATTTGATTATACAGGTGAACGGCTGCTGTAACAGGTGGCCAGAGGTGGAGAGATAGGACCACTGCTATCTATGCAGCTCAGACTGGGCATAACAAAGCCATGCCAGTGGGATCCAGGGCCAGGAAGAAGCCAAGGTTGATTCGATGGCCAAAGCTGTGGGCTGTGATGGTGTGTAGTGGAACGAATTGATTTATAAAACACATACTTCTTGGAAGAGCTTGTAAGCTGTCGGGAAAGTACACTGAAATCGTCTCCTGCAGATCGCTGCTGACATCAAGTGCAACTTGTGTGATGGGAAGCAAGAGGAAACAGTGTTTGCTGGTGCACGATAGGTACCATTTTGTGAGAAAAAAGGTAATTAAATGGGGAAGTCAACAGGAGGGAGGAAAGACGAGTGAATATTCTGCATAAGGGACTGTTCTTGTAAGTCCTCGTCCGACCGATTTCCTCAAGAGCCACTTTAAAAAAACTGATCCACCATGGGGGGGGGTTGATTTTTATCTTCACATTTTCACTAAAACCCTTGCATTCCTCTGTCTCTCTGGCTGTTTGGCCTCTTTGGCTTCTCTGAGTTTCCTCTCCACTGCATTCTCGACACAATGAGACTCTTGACAGGTAAGCCCCATGCACTGTTGACCACTGTGCCTCTCGAGGGCCTCTCTCTGCCCAGACGTGGGCAGATGCTGGCTTTCCACATTTCTGACTGTTGTTTTTTTGGCCGAAAGCTCCCACCCTCAATGCTGAAAAAGTGCTATAATCGCTAGACTTACCTCCTGCTTACTACCCACAAACTGAAGAGCTGGGGGATTATCACAAACCCAGCCTTCTGCTCTGCCTGAACAAATATGTGCAAGAGGGAAGGATGTGATGTTGCTCAAAACCTCTTTGAAAATGACTTTCTCTAATTTTCCCCCCTACAAAGTAGAGATGAGCACAGATGACGCCGACCAAAATTAATAACACAAATGAGTTGAACAGACTACAAACAGACGCTGTTTTTCCTGTTTTGGACGGACAATGGATGATTCCAGTGAAATAATCTGGTCAAAGTCCAGCGAAAAGGACACCTAAATCTACAAGTTGGTATATTGTAAAATAATTGTACAGCTCTTAACTGACCATTCGCTACCTCCTGAGTAGTGACTGGCCAGTCATAGCTTAGCAACCTTAAATAGGTCTGTCAAGCCCACACGTTGACGCGGTGTGTATGCTGTCTAGTAAGAGAGATACTCGAAATAAAAGAGTGAGGAGGGTCGTGTCTTCTTTTAAGCCTTTCAGAAACCAAAACCACAAAAGCAAAAAGTGTAAGGAATGGATTAAGCAGTGTGCTTTATTTCCAAGTCTTTAAAGTAACATGGATCATCAACTGGCTTGGATGCTAGAGTTTTACCTGGGACATGCAGCTTCTAGCTTCAGTCTTTTTGCATGATATCATGTATGTAGCCATCAAGTACATATTTAAAACCCTTTTACAGCGTTCTTGTATCAAAACGAGTTAGCTGGGCAGAGTTTTAAACGAACTCATGGAGCTAGCAATTATTAGCAAGCTAGCTAGGATAAGAATATGCTAGCGACAGTCATGTTGGTTACGACTCTGTATGAAATCAAGAACTCATTGTTTAAAATATCCCAAAGAATTTAGCTGGTTAATCTTTCTGCGTTATGATAACTGCACATGTGCCATGCAAGAACGGAAAGCTTGACATAGCAACAGTAACTAAAGGGGGGCAGGGCAATAGTAAACTGCCAAACTATGATGGATCCCAGAGTTATTAATAATGTTTGAAGTTACAAAAAAATATATTCTTGTTTCCCTTCACACACCAAACTCAATCACAGACGCCGTACTAAAACTTTTTCTCATGTTGTTTGAAAACTCATAGCAGGCCGGCAGATGTGCACTGCGAGCACAGAAGGCAGAGTGGAAAAATATGAAGGATTATGAACAAATGATGGAGATTTGACCACAGGGCTTGTTGTTATTGTTGCAGAGTCCTGCTCCTGGCTGCCAGACAATCAGACAAATGATTTCACAGTTCGCTCCGCTCACTGTCTGTCAGCCGATGAGAGATGACATTCTCCTGGCTGCGTCTCTGACTGCTTTGTTGTAATAATGTTTGACACTTCATACCCACTACGTGTCAGACATCATTACTACTGCGATACGGTGGTATATTCAAAACTTTGCTCTTTGCAGTGAGTTAGTTCACAACAGGGTGTCGTACATCTGAAAGAGATGGACTCCAAAACACTTAAATAATGAATGCTTTCATGTAGGCACGAAAACGGGGGCAACCTCTCCTCCATCCTGGAGACGTCCCTTCACTCACAGGGCTGATCACCTGCTGTGACCAACCACTTTCTCTCATTCTGAAATTTAAATGCACCATGTAATCAAAAGGTCCTCTTACACAGAAGGACAGTCTTTTTTATAGCTCTTTAAAAGAGTTTTAATTATGATTGTCCCTTAACTTGTTTCCAGATAATTGCTGATGATTTAATTTGGTCACTCAGATGTTGAAGAATAATCCGCCACTGGCTGAACCTTTGCAACATGTGTTAAGGGTCAACCTACTCAGTTTTAAGACTGCGTTCAGACAAGTAGCCCCCTTATTTATTTGAAACATCATCTAACAAGACACTGCGTCCATTCCTGGTAGATGACTTTGTAAGGTGAACGCAGTGATTGTACTGTTTACCTGCCGATGGTTTGTGCCAAAAGATAAAACAGTTGCAGACTTGATAACTCTGTAGAGTTGTCAAATCCTCCAACTTCCTTTTTCAACTAATAACAACACAACCTTTATATATAACACATTTGTCAACAAGTTTACAGTAGAAAGTTCTTCATAACCAAATACTGTGAAACTAAATGAATATAAAGTACAACATAATTAGAGGAATAAATAATGAATATAAGAGTTAAAAGCACGTCAAATAAATGCAAGTGATTAAAACAGTGGGAAGAAGAGTTGGTATCCAAATATAAAAAACAAGAGCAAAAAAATAAAAATTAAACCAAGAGGAAACAAACGGGTAAGTGCTGTGCATTTACCAAAACATTAATTCAGTTTAAACCTTTTATCACTGTTATGCATGCTAGCACTGTAGAAGTTCCACAGACTGCTGCTACTATGAAGTTACATGAATATGACCATATATGTACTGAAAATATTTATAAGTTATTTTCATATCTTATTGTCGATTGTCAAATTTCTACTCTATGTACTATGTTTATTGTTATGCACCCATTCATGTGTAAACCTACTTGGCAATAATCCTGATTCTGAATGATTAGACTCACTTTAGTCATTGTGGTGATTTAAACACAAACCTTGTCCTTTTTGTAAAAATAGTCCAGGAACAATACACAGAAGAATGAAACTTAACTGAAACCTTAAAATGATGGTGTCTCCCTGCCTTCAAAGCAGAAAGACAGTTCAACAATGTAATAAATCCTTGAAAGCATTATGTCAACAGTTATTACAATCTTAAGATCACATATGGTCCATTTGTTCAGTACATTAGGTGGATCATCACCAAAAGGAGCTGAGGGATAAAGGATTGAATAAAAGCCAAGATTCAGAAATATCCTCTCGTGTAAATAATTATGATTAATTAGGGAGTCGGTGAGTCACTGCCAGTCGGCGTCAGAAATATAAATATTTGTGTATAAATAAGACAAAACACTGCAGGTCAGGTCTCCCAGATAAGCAAACATTGTGAAAATATGGTTTCCCTTGATGACAGGACTACAGCTGTTAACCTCAATATCAGTATACAGATATATGCTACAACGACACACATGCCAATATACAGTGAACTGAGTAAACAATGAAGTGTTCGGGAAACGCCTGAAAGAGTAGTTAAACGACGCAACAAGGTATGAAATGCAGAAGTAGGTCTGTTTCTCCGGTAAATGGTCTTCTACACACATTCATAACTTTGCTTTTTCCACCAGCCACTGTTTTAAACAGAAACCTAGGTGGAAAAATCAATTGGGAGGGAATTTATTCAGTCATGTGTTTTATCTTTTGCAATCTCTTGCTTGTTTTGCTCTTCATTAAAAGATGCTCTACTGTTGCTTCCCCAGCGCGTGGAAGGAACAGCGTGCTGGTGATAGATCCGTGATGGGCATCAAATAAAACAGAATTGGATTGAGCCCGCTGCATCAAAAAGGCACTAGGTAACCAAAGCAATCAATCTGGCTGAATGATTTCTGCTTATGGGAGGCACAATTGAAAGCGGCAGAGTCAAACCAAGTCAAACGTTGTTACGGCTGTGCTGAAGAACATTAAAAATGGTTAACACAAGAGCAGCTAAAGGACAGAACTAGTTTCTTTTAATCACACAGGGCCTGCTTTACTCTTGCTTTGACAGGTGTTAAGAGGTTACGCTGTAATTTGTCATTTTCATTTTGCTCTTGAAACAGTCTTGGATATTAACTCCAATTACACAGAAGGTTTCAGAATGTCAAGAAAAAGATCAAAATGTCTCTGTTAAGTTAAAATATACCATAGTGATTGTCAGTGATGCGGCTTCCCAAGTAACGACCCCCTGGCTTCAATCACAGGCGTTGCCATGAAGATGGATTTCGAATTTACGCCCCACCCCCCTGAAATATTTCAAATGTCACATTCTTGTGCTTAGATTGACTGCAGTACAACGTATCAGACAGTGAAACCACAGCGGTGTGGTTTTGCACAGTCCATGCAGTGAACACCATCCTCTTAGTTGGTCAGAGCATCTTTTTTAACATTTCTCCACTTTGTGTAAACATGTTTTAATTTGCCCCACCAGCTGGTACTTGAAATGAACTCCAACCAATCCGAATCAAGAATTTCTGTTGTGAATGACAGCAGGGATAAATGGGGTGATTGCGGGATTCCCTTGGGCTTGTTCAGCTCTAACTAATAGCTATAAAGCGTTAATTGTAGATGAATTAAAATAAAAAAATAATGTTTTGGTTTTCTAAAAAACCCCAACATCAACAGATAACACATGAAGCAGTGAAGAAAGCAGAAGCTAATGCTACCTTCAAACTGATGCTAATGGGTGCTAATTCTACGGCTGAAGTGGGTCCCAGAACTGATTTAATGGACTGTTGGAACCATTCTTTCAAAGCATACCAAGTGAATACATTACACATTGATGCTAGCGTGAAGGCTGAGCATTTTTAAAAGGGTGAGTAATGTAAGTTTATAATTTTTCAAATCACGAACAATGCAAGACTTTAAAGGAAGAATGTGAAGGTCAAAAACTTTCAGTTCACTTAGAGTTCATTACTCCTCAACAAGAACATCATTACACTTTCTAAATAGTCAGACACATCTGGTGCAACTGATTTGAAGATGACAAACAGAATGATGGATTTATTGCTTTAAGTCACCAAGGAATTTATAAATTCATGGATTGTTTTTCATGCAAAGTTGTCACGCCACCAGTACAACAAAAAAAGACAAATATGTATTTGCCATATTGAGGTTAAATTGATCAGAGAAAGCTAATTGGTTATTTATCACATATAGAAAAGGAAATTGATTTCTGATGAATTTAGGTGAATGATTGGCCCATGTAAAATATAAGTATTGAAAACAGTAATTTGTTAAACAATGGATGATCATTTCATGTCTTTAAAGGATTAACTGTAACACATTTATATAAATCTCCTGAATATGTGGAAATCTGCTAAATCGTGATTGCTTTTTGTGACAGATACACATTTGCTGTGTGACAGTGCAGGTTAATGGGAGATCTCTTGGCATGGTGTTTTTGTAATCTTCCTTGAATCTGAATAGCCCAAATAGTATAATCAGTGGTGGATAATCCCATTGTAGATACAAGTGCAGAGTTTGGACAATGTCAATCCACTTTGCCAGGAACTCAAACAATCACCCTAACAAAGAAGAGAAGAGCAGACATTTGTGACCGCTTAAATACACAGAAATACAAGAAGGAAGGAAACAAAAATATTATAAATATTGATTGTGTCTCATGTATTGTAGCCCTTACTCTTCGTATTATATTCAGTTGGTGAGGAGGACAGTTGGCATTAATGAGATAAGACATGGGTCCCAATTTACTAGTTTTTGCAATAACTTTTAATTTGTCATGATAACAAGGTACTGGAAACACTCAAACATTGTTACAACAAAGTTTGATGGGACAAGAAACCCATGCAGAGTCAGACAGTTTAGCCAGATTATCTAACCCTTTTAATTTAAGGGTAAAACTGAATGTGATATGAGCCGTTCTGTTGGTATTAATCCCTTATTTATTGTTGAACCAGGAAGTCTGTCTGTAAACTGTGACAGATGTCTGCAAAGCACAATTTGGGTAAAATTATTACCCAAACTGTGCTTTTGTTTAAAGCACTCTTTGACCACTTGGGGGCAGTGGAACAGTCCGTAAACACAAAAATGGACATATTGCGACATTATAATGTTCGTACAGCAGATGTGTCAACAGACAGAGCAACATTAGCATTGTTTGTTGTTTCTGGCTACCTGGCTAATCTAAATCCAATATTAACCCTTTGTTTTGGTCCACTCCAACCTGGTAGATGACTTTGTAAGGTGAAAGCAGTGATTGTACTGTTTACCTGCTGATGGTTTGTGCCAAAAGATAAAACAGTTGCAGACTTGATAACTCTGTAGAGTTGTCAAATCCTCCAACTTCCTTCTTCAACTAATAACAATACCACAATGAGGGAAATATCTGGCCCTTCAGCTCTTTAACTTTGTTCACCAGCTAGTTGCTAACTTTCCGTGACCCTTAACGTTGGGTACTTAGTGTTCAGTAGGTTTATTAGAGTGAGTGTCACAATGTCTTGAAAGTCGTGAATTTTAAGGTTCTTTTTGAAAGCTGCTGCCTAATTTTGAATTTGAGTAAAATTAAACATCAATTCACACACTTCCCTTCCCCCGCAGCTAGAGCAGCGTTCACAGGTCTAACACCTCCCTGCAGCACCACTGTGGTCTTGTTTGTTGCTCTCTTTCACGCTTCACGACACATTTTTGACCCTCTCTTTTCCTCTCATCAGCGCAGAGCCAACACAGAAACCAATCTGCTCTACTCAAACCTCCAAAAAAGTGAACATGAGCAATGGCTGACCTGACCATCTTTCCATGGGGACTGCAAGGGTACACAACCTGCTGTACTGATGTTTACACACAATCTCAACTTTCTGTTCTGCCACAGAAGGGAAGCAGGAGCGGGGGGTGATAACAATGGAAACAAGAGGGAAGAAAAAAACGAGGCGGCTGGACGGGATAAACCAGGAGGAAAAGAAACAACCTGATGTCTGTTATTACACACAAAAAGGCGTGTGAGGGACGCGGGATATTAGTTTGTGTGACCTGCTGCCACTGGAAAGAAAGCACCATCCATCATGACTTATGTGAGCTCCTGTTGAAATTAGAGGCTGGTCTATCTCAACAGGGAGTTAACATCAAGGGCAAAGTAACCTGCCACAGAGGGCATGTCAGAAAATGACTGAAACAATAGTGAATTTATTTTAAAGCATGAATAAAGCAAGTTCAACCGAGGTTCATTGTTGGATGATGTATGAGAGACCAACAGCTGCACAATAGCAGAAAATCCAGTGAATAAAGGCTATTTTTCTTAACCTTTATTTACCCAGGGAATGTTTTCTAAGCATGCTTTGTCCTTTTCAAATCCCTGCTTTTTATTCATGCAGCTCCAGTATACTCAAGCTGCCCAGTTCAGCCACTGTCCTCCCCTGTCTCCTCTATATTTGTCAAATAAATATAGTAAGTAAAAAAAAAAAATATAATAAGTAAAAAGCAAATTCGTGACGTTACTGTGAGGGTTTGCAGAATTCGACACACTTCACAGAAAATCTCAAAAGTAAGAGATTAAGGATAAGAATAGAAAATTGTTCTTGCATAAGAGCCAAAGTCTGGTAATGAAATGATCCAAAAGTTAGTCCAACAATTTAAAACCAGTATAATATTGCATGTATTTCCATTTTCCCTCTACCCTCATGGATTATTGCTTTTAATCATTGCTCTCTTTTCTTTCCTTCTGTTTGTCAAAGCTGCCCGGGCTTCCTCTTGGAGTTTCTCTCTATGCTGTCAGACAGGTTTCATTGACAATTTCAGCTACACAATCTTCTGAGGTAATGAAGCATAGTGTCCTGAGGATGTGACAGGAAATTCATATTTGCCTTTTGTGTTTCACTCCTCTGCAGAGATGTAGGAGCTTTTGCAGCTCAGAGAAGTGCTGGGGCAGCACAACATTCAGGAACAATTGTGTATCAGTGCTGAGCAAGGCAACGTGATGGCTATCGACTTTTTTTTTTTTATTGTGCCAAAAAGACTACAATGAAACATTAAGCCAGCTAAACCTTGCATTCCAATTGATGCAGACAATAACAGGTTATTGCCAGGGTCAATTATAAACACAGATATAAAACACAGCATCATTCAATAGGCTTCGTTGTAAACTGCATTTTTCCTCACTGTGAACTGAGGATTTACGGTGTTGGACTATATGACTGCAGAGAAAGGCAGACAGACTTATCCGAGCTGAATAATTAACATTTTGGCGTGTTTAGAGTGTTTGGAAATGATGAAATACTGAGTAAAAACTGACCAAATGTTTGCAAAGACTCGTGAAGCATTTTAATCAGGAACCTTTGTATTTCAGATGTATTTTACTTCAAATCCTTTCTGTACAAAACTTCTTCACCTTGCTTGATGAATCAGACCCATTGTTAGAGGTCTCCTTTGTATAATGTCATCCCACTCAAAGGCACACTGCAGCCTCCATAAGAATTACCCAGCTTATTTGCTCAATAGCTGGGGACTTGATAGCATTAAAAGTGTAAAGACAAAAATTTGTCTTCAGTGTCGCTGTGAAACTAATTCTCCATTTTTTTCTTCTTCAATAAGTACATTATTTAAAGGAAAAAATGTTCCCAATGATTATTCTTGTATAATAGTGCATACACACAGGTGACGTCTCCACCTTTATACTGTATAGTTAGGAAATATCCCCACAGGTAAGTTATTATGGACTCTATCTTGTAATTGACTTCACTGTGAACTTTCCAACATGAGAATATGTGACATCTGGTGAGTGTAATGTTGGACAAGAGGAGCCGTAACTGCAGCCAATGATTTAACCCACAGCCAATTAGTTTCTCGTCTTGGCTTGAGGTCTGCTTCTCTTCCTCCTGTCCCTAATCTCTGTCACCAGGGGTGCTCTTTATCAAGGAGCTCTTTATCAAATGGTACTTTCCTCTACCCTGGTGTGATGGGATGCCACACAATTAACGTTAACATTAGGCCATTATAGAACACGGCTGAGAGTTTATGACCACGCTAGCGACCCTGTGAGGCTGTAGATAGGCAGAGTTGCACTTGCTAGTTGCTAGCAGGTGTAATGTTTACCATCTAAGTGTAGCTTGTTAGGCATGCTAACATTTGTTCATTGGCATTAAACACAAAGTACAGCTGTGGCTGATCCAAATGTATGGCGTAATACCGCTGCCAAAAAGCTCATGCACAAATGAGATGCTTGCGCACGTAATTTAAACAGCTGCGGGCGTATATTATTTCTGCGAGCGCTTAAACAGAACTCGCGAGCAGAATATTGCTGCTCACGCGAGCAATATTGCAGCTTGCAAGGAGAAAACTATGCTTTTCGCGCGCGCAGCATCTGAAGTCTTACTTGAGTGTTTGTGTGTATAACGAAACACCAGATTATGTTTAAATTCAGGCATATTCCTAACATTGAATAAAAATAAAAAAACATTTCAAGACATTGTACAAACCCTGAAAGCAGCATCTATCTGGCTCCTTTCTTTTGCACTGAGCCGATGTGAAGCCAGCGTCCGATGGTAAAAGGCTGTGACATCATAGTAAACAATGACAAACAATAGCCTGGCTATAAATCACGCGCGCCAGCATGTAGCTTGCGCGCGCGCTTTATAGCAGCGATATGCCGCCGTTCACATGGAACAAAAGAAGAGTTTGAGAGAGAACAAGTCTCAGTGAAGAACAACTAGAGTCAAAGTCACAACTTGAAACAGTTTGTTTGAGCTCAAAGCCACAGTTCAACAGCTCGCTGCTTCCTCACACTTGTTTCTAACGAGTGTTAACGATGAACAATGTGACACAAATGACTGATGATTTAAGAATGGGCATTGAGCCAAGAGTCTCTACTGGTATGTTGGGAACACAGCAAAACCACTTGCTGTTTAAAACACAGCTGCTGTTTAAGAGGATCTTCTTCTTCCACTTATTGAATCACATGAAACTCTTTTGGTTTTAAACTTCCTCATTGACAAACAGGCAGCATGCAGGTAGATCCTGGAGATAACACCTGCAGTGTTTGTTCAAACCGTGTGGACACGTTGTTAGAAACAGATAACGTGAAGTTCAGTTTGTATTTTGTCCACAATGTAATAATATAAATAATCAAAGAGATCTGTATGAAGACGGGTTGTTTTGCAGCGACCACAGTGAAATGAGGAAGTCTACAACACAAATACTTACCCCTCGCTGCTCTCTCATGCTATTTCGTCATCCCCGGACCAGAAGACAGAAGTAAATCAGCTGCTGCTCTGCTCATCGATACACAGCAACTGTTGCAGCGGGACTAGAGAGGCCTTTGAAGACACTACAGGTAGTCTGATATATTTCTATATCTTATCTTCATGCTGTTGTAGAGACTCTGTGTTGGAGCAGACCATAATAATATAACAACACAACAGTTTGATGTGATAACAGTGGTTGGACTGAGACTAGAAATAAGAAACCTTCTTC
>JAVQJL010049005.1:0-15655 GCA_036024295.1 Nannoperca obscura
TTTACAACACCCCACAACATTTACCATCCATGCAAGCATGCTTCACACTACTGATACTTCACATTTCCACACAGCTATTCTTGTTAAATACTGGCTAAAAATAAATTATATTTGGTCTATCTAAATGTTCTTGTGTCTGTGACTCCTTTCTTGTTACAACCTCGAGCCGGGCTGTAACAGTCATAATGCAGTCAAGCCAACATGCAAACCACAGCAAGATGTTTGTTTCGGCTGTGTAAAAATATAACTGCCACTTCATATATACTGTATTTTTACCAACTGTCTTATGTTGTAGTAATAGCTGTGAAAAACTATTTCCATTCAGACATATTAGATGTTAGACATTATATGTCTAAATCATTCAATCAGGTTCCATGCTGGTAAAGGTCAGTTGGTGCAGTCAAAGACAGTAGTAGAGCTAGTAGAGTATCAGTCTTTAGTGTATCTTTTTATGTTTATACATACATGGACATTTGTGATTTTCATGAAATGCATAATATGTGCATAAAGCAACATGTTTACAAGGCAAAGGAAAGGAGTCATTTAGTCACCATGCCAATAAAGTTGTGCTGAAAGAGCCTCCACAGTCTGTCCACTGTTTCACTCCTCTCCGTCTTCTACCATCCCCCCAGTCCTCCTTAGCTACAGCTGTTGTTTTTCACATAGAATCAGACTCTCAGATAGGGTAAACTCATACTGCACAGCCACACAGCACAGTGCAGGTTCAGTCTTCCTGAAATTCAATTTTTAGCTGGAGATCTGACAACAACATGTTCACCTGCAAGCACATATATCAACTGTAGAACTGTGATTTCTGTAGGGGTAGATCTGTAGCAAGCAACAGTGCCCATATTTAACTTTGAAACAATATTATATAACTTTTAAAAGACAAAAAACACATTGTTTCTTTTACAAATGAAGACTTGAATTCATAAGTGAGAAAATGCATCCAGTACACTCAGAGGTTTTGCTGCTACAGTCTGACTTGTTTGTGTATGACCAGCAGCTCAGGGTGGCTAATGTTAGCAATCTTTAGATAGTTTTAGCTGTAAAACTGGGTAATTTTTTTTTCTTTTCTACGTGTGCTACTCTTATATTTAGCATTTGGCTTCATCCCATTGTTGCCTCTTGTGGCCACGGTGGCTGCTGTTCAGTCAAAGTTACTAGTGCTGAATGTGTGGCCTAAAGGAAAGAAAAGCACCATTTAAAACCTTTAAATATTTAACAACCAAACACTGTGGTAACAATCCTGACACGAAGCTCTCATGAATGCAGTTCAACAAATAACTTTTTTCTTGATATTGCAAGCATGTATATTAAAGATTTGTATCACCTTTTAAAAAATGGTTGTGTGTTTAGCATATTCTTCCTTCCTTTCCTCATTCCCATCTTTACCTTTGGCAGGTGTCCAGTGGCTACCTCGTGGTGGTGTTTGTCTACGTCACAGAGTTCACTGGCAATAAGGTACGCACGTGGACCTCTATGCACGTGCACGCAGCTTTTGCTGTTGGCGTCATGGTGGTGGCTCTGACTGGTTACCTGGTGCGGGTCTGGTGGATCTACCAGATCATCCTCTCCACATGCACCTCGCCCTTCCTGTTCATCTGCTGGAAGTTCCCCGAGACGCCCTTCTACCTGATGGCCAAAGGCCGTTACAAGGAAGCTCAGACCCTGCTGGACGTGATAGCCCACTTCAATGGCCTTGAATACAGGCTGAAGGTGGAGGAGCTTCTGGAGCCAGAGGAGAGAGAGAATGGCACAGCCCTGCTAGAGGAGTCAGAGGAGCCGCCATCGCAGTCTGAAAAGAAGCTGTCCATCCTGAATCTGTTTGGCAGCTGGAGGATGGCGGGCCGTACGTGCACAGTGTGGGCCATCTGGTTCATTGGCAGCCTGGGCTACTACGTCTTCTCTTTAGGCTCAGTCAACCTTGGAGGAAACCAGTACGTTAACCTCTTCATTGCAGGTAAGTGATTAGCTAATGAGTAGAAATGTGCATAAAAAAGTGGTAATGATATTGCAAAACTATTCAACAACATTCTGCTTAGGCCATCGAGTATATTTGTGTTTGTAGATGGATTAAGCAGCTGTTGACAACTGCTTTACACTTGACAACCTGTGGGTTTTAAATGCAGTGTGAGTTTGTGTCTCTGTGTTTCTTAATTCATGTCTGATTCACTGTACATGCATTGAGACTGGGGA
Organism: Nannoperca obscura; assembly: GCA_036024295.1. NCBI lineage: Eukaryota > Metazoa > Chordata > Actinopteri > Centrarchiformes > Percichthyidae > Nannoperca > Nannoperca obscura. The sequence goes on from JAVQJL010049005.1 coordinate 2,200, forward strand.
AGCAATCTTACAACAGATCTACCTCTTCACATGTAAATAAATAGGCATCTTAGTTTAGTCCAGTCCTGGTAACCAAGTTGAGCAGAGTACTATTTAGAACTGTTTGGTGAATGGCAGCTTTAACTCTGCACTCTGTTTGCCACGTTTTTGCTGTACATTAAACTATATTATGTTCATCTAGGGATGCATGTTAGTGAAGAGAATATGTCATTGGAAAAGCAGTGAGATCATTTCTGTTCTCCAGTTTGGCTTTGTTTACTGCTCTGTTTTAGTAGCGGGTAAAATAAGCCTGTGAGCAATTAAGAAAAACGTCAGCCCTCTTTTGTGAGCTAAACCGTTTCCCCGTGGCTTTTCATCTAATAGAGAAAATACATTTATACCGTAATAACATTTTTTGGGGTTAAACAAGTGATCACATGAGTGCTGCTCATGTGATACGGTGTTGATAGCAGAGGGGTTTTCCCAGACAAATTGCCTAGTATAAACTTTAAAGCTATTACTTCTCACAAATTAACGTATTAAATACTACATTTAATCCTGATAATCTCCGGGATTTACATTTGATAAATTCAGCAGATGATATGCTGTATTTACATAAAACTTTCAGTGGACTTTTACTTAACAAAAAAGGCTGATTAAATGTGCTTCCCTTAATGTCCAGTAGGAGCATTTATTATCCCCACTTATTTCATTTGGAGACATACTGGGAGGCTGAGCTTGCCGGATGCTGGTTATTTAGGTCAGCTGCATGGAATGTCTCGGTGTCAGTGTGTCAGAGCCATGGTAACTTCTGACTGACAGCTGCTGTGGTTGGCTGCTTCCAGGTGCAGTGGAGTTCCCCGCTTATCTGGTTGGTTGTTTTGCAATGGACCGGATTGGCAGGAAGAAGACTTGTGCCCCAGCTCTGCTCCTGGCTGGGGTCGCTTGTATGCTCATCATTGTGGTACCTGCTGTACGTGCATGAGAAAGAAAGTGTTGGTATTTTTAAATGTTCAAGTCTTATAATGGAATTAATTATTTATTATTTATTATTTATTTGGGTTTATTAAACTATTGGCTCCAACACAATTTGTAGTGGCCCCATAACAAAAATCATAGATATGTTTTGTAGCTAGAATTCTGTTATGTTATGTTATTCATACTTATTTGACCCCAAATTCAGAGGAATTGGCCAGATGCCACACAAGTCATTTTGTCATATTCACAACAGGCACATTTTCCATCAAGGAATGCTCTTTTTATCTTGTTCTCACGCTTTCTTTAGGTGTTATCACTTAAATGTTTGTCAAATCCTGATTTCTAACTGCATTTGGTGCATTACACACATGCCAGTGGCTACTAGATGTGACTGTTAGTTGGGGGGGGGGGGTCAGGGATAACTGTAATATGGGGCTATTTTTAAAATATTCTGTCTGGACTAATGGACCGTTAGTCCAGACAGATTGTGCCACTCTTGGGCTCTTGGGTTTACTGTCCTGACATTACCCCTGGCCACTGTTACTGTTGAGACCTGATACACGACACATGCATTTCCTAGTATGTGTGTTCTGAGCTCTGACCCAAATTAGCACTGCTTATGGTTGGGTTGACAAACAGCTGGTACGTAATGTCCTAGTAAATATGACCTTTGACACTAAAAAGCCATTCTGAACAGAGCGGTCAACAAACTTGAGTAATCTCTCTAGCTACCTTTCTCCCTTTGTCTGTTTGTGTCACTGCAGTAACTTACTGCAGGAAGACACAACTTAATAAAACTCCACCTGCACTCATGTGGACTAGAGTGTGTGCAAATGTCTTTGGTAAACTACAAGACAAGTATATCTTACATTGGCAAACAATGTTTCACAGTGGATAAAAACTGTTAAGAAACACTTTAATAACTAAGTAGAATACATGTGACACACTCAAATCTGTATGTTATCCAATCAGACCTGTTCACAAGCAGCTAAGACCAGCTAGCTTCAGTATTTAGTATTATGAGCAAACTTGGCATTGGTTACAATCTTTGTATCTTTCTATTGATATTTGCACAATATGCTCTTCTGTTCTGTGCCTGGGTTTCTATCCCTACTTGTTTGTTTCTACTATTAAAGTTACTAAACAGTAACACTAAAGTTACTGTTTATACTATAAAACATGGGATAGACATGGGAAGCCTCTCACTGTACAACTGACTTCTTTATCACCTCACAACTTTTCCACAGGACATCGAGGCACTGGCCATCGCTCTCAGCATGACGGGGAAGTTTGCCATCGCCATTGCCTTCGGTCTCATCTACCTGTACACCTGTGAGCTCTACCCAACCATCATCAGGTAACAACCCACACACAGCTCCTGGAAACCTAGAATATCTGGACTAGAATAAATTTGCAATTTATCTTAAGAGAGATGTTTTTGTATCAAACTGCCTCTTCAATTTATCAGTGACTTCACCTTATACAATCCACAAACAAAGAAAAATTCTCATTTGGTCTCCAATATTATCTAAATATGTCAACATATTCCTGTTTTAACTAACAACAATCTGGACATTGCTTTTCTAATGTGAGGAATTGTTAGCTTGTTTCCCAAAGCTTAAATATACGGTTTAAACCAGCATAACTACAGTATAATTTGACATATTGTTATTAACATTCTTCACATTCCTTTTGTACTTTTTGAGCATTATACGTAGGGCTGAGTACTAATAGTCTTTTGCGATTTAAGAAAAGATAAATAATGAAGAAAGGAAGAGTCACAATTTCCATTGTGTCATGTGTTTCAAAAGGAATATCATCATGGACACGTTAAAGCTGCCAGTTCAGTGTCTTTTCACAACTACAATATTTGTACTATTGGTTGGATAGTACAACCAGTGTTTTATGCACAGCTGCAGATATGATAAACTTTTGATTCTAAAGTAATGTTGCTTTTCACAGAGTTTACAGTAATTGGATCTTGTTTATATGGTAGGCCTCATGTCTGTACCCTAACTTCACTGAAACCACCTTCTCTACTGTTGCTGATCTTGTGTATGATCTCCCTCCAGGTCTCTGGCAGTGGGTAGTGGCAGTATGATGTGCCGTGTTGGCAGTGTGGTGGCCCCTTTCTGTGTGTACCTGGCTGATGTCTGGGTCTACCTACCTCAGGTATACATGTTGGCTGGTTATCTCCGAACAAATGTTTGATGTTTAATTACCTCTTATCACATTGGTCATTATGTCACCTTTGCATCCTGTAGTTTATCTACAGGCGTATCCTGGCAACAAAACTAATTTTAATTAATTAATTCTTTTTTTCCCTTATTCATCACAACCTTTATGTAGGTTATTGTAGGAATCCTGGCATTCATTATTGGGGTGCTGACATTGTTGTTGCCTGAGACTCTGGGCAGACCTCTAACAACCACCTTGGAAGAAGCTGAAGCTCTGGGACGCGAGCCCAGCAAGCAGAACTCAGCCCTGGGCAATAAAGATGCTGTGGACGGGTTGGAGATGAATCAACATGAAGACAAGTCCTGAATTGTGCATTGCTGGAAAAACAGAGACGTTTTGGAGAAAATGGGGAGAGGTGGTGGGTGCCAAAAACTGAAATAGTAACAAAAGTGTCATTGATTTATTGGAGTGCAAGGAAAAAAAGAACAAAAACAACAAGCTTTTATCAGAACTTGTTGAAATGACGTGTTTGTTGACATTTTGTTCTGCAAAACGACCAACAGCTCAGTATTTTAAAGGTCCTGAGGCATCACATAAACCCTCCTGCATTCATACAGATCTTAGTAATGTAACAATCAGTCACATATACAGGTCAATCACAGCAGTCCATGAATTCAGTGATCGAGATAACCGTGTGCTATGTGTATGTATGTTGTATGTGTCCAAGAACAAGGAAATATGAAGTATATTAAAGGAATATTTCAGTTTATGACAACTTCAGTCTTATTTTTGTAGAGATGCCCATTATTTCTATTAGTTATGAGAAATAATAACTTTGTGGTCACCAAAGTAATTGCTGAAATCTGAGAGCACGGTGACATAGCTAGTCTGATGGTCTGACAGCCTAATAGTCTAAAGAGGTTTATTTGGAGGTAAAACCCAAAGGTAGTGCACCAGAATTGTCAGTAAGAAAAGCTCAGAAAATACACAGGAAAACTGTGTGCACACAACTAGAGCATGTGCAGCAGGTCAAAGCCAAAACTTAAAAAGTACACTTTTACTATTTGCAATGGTTTTCTCTTTCAAATTAGTTCAGCTAACTTTTTAACTTTTCTTATATCAGGGTGTCCACTTTTGGATATCACTGTGAAATTAGTTTGAGTTTGAAAGTATCCTAATCTCTATCTTGTTTAAGATGCCATTGCTTAGCTTGAACTTTCTTATCTAATTTGTGTGTGTGTTAGTATGAACAATAGTTGGTGTCCAATTTTCTAAGCTTAATATGTGTATGCAATCTAGATGCTGGACATACTGAAGGGATGTATATACACTAATACTTCTTTACTATATGTTCAACAAATCAAGATGGGAGCTCCAGATGTTTGGACCAAAGGCAGGAATGAACCACAACAGTGGGCAGTTTCACCTGCATTGCAATATTGTAGTATACTAGCAATTGTTTTGTGTGATATGTGCTTTAATCTGAAGGAGAACAAAAAACAACATTTGATCACCAGGTGATGAAAATAATCAGGTTCAGTATTCACTTCTGAACAATTTTACAATCAACAGTATGTTTTTTTTTGTATAAATTGTTTCTTTGGTAGTATTGTTTTTAATTCATTATTGAAAAATGAAAAAGATGGCTAAAATGTGATGCTGTTGACCTTCAACAGTACACTTTTAAATTCTGCCTTGTTTAAAGCTGTAGTTCTACAGTGATACTGCTCTCTCCTTCCTCTCTCTCGCTTGCTGTATATCAAACATGAGGGTTCAACCTGGTGCTGGAAAAGTAGGAAATCTATTTTTGTCACAGGGGCGATTTAGAGCAGGTCTGGAAACAGCCCACCAACACAAACAGCTTCCTATTTGCCAGTGGAGAGGAGGTCCCCACTGCTGCAACGCCAGCTCCCTCTGCACCACCCAGCACATGAACAAACCCTCTGTTCAACTTAGGAGCAGAAAACTCTGCAGATGCATGACCAGTGTATATGTGTGTGTGTGTGTGTGTATGGAAAAGCTAAACTTCACTTGAACCTAAACAGACAGGCTGCTAATGTGAACATCCAGTATTGACATGCTACCGGTGCCCCAAATAGTGTGTGGTTGTTATTGGACGTCATGGAGTGAAGTTTGTGTCAGAGAATTCCCACTCTCTCTGTGTGTCTGTGCTCTTGTACTTATATCTTTGTTGGGACCAAATTGAGCTGTAGACTTAGAGAGTGAGGACATTTTTGCAAAGTCAGAACTAACTTCTTCAGAGACTTGGTTTTAGGGTTAAGGGCTAGGGGATGTGTTAAGTCAATGAGGGTCCTCACACATACAGAATTACAAATGTGCTTGTGCAATGAGTGTGGAGGTAAATTGTAGCAGTGTTACAACCTTTACTCTAAAGGTTGAAATGGGCTACAAACCAGTGGCAGTGAATTATGAATACATACAGACACACACACACACACACACACACAAACACACACGCACGCAATGTGTCACTCCTAAGATATTTTTCAGGGGCTCAGAATCACCAGTAATGTTCCATTTTTAAATTACTATTACTAGGTTTCAATATCAACAGAATAATAACAGTACTGGCTCCAAACTGTGTTTTTCTATTTAACTCAAGTGAAGTGTTCAAGCAAAAAAATGTAAAGATAACATAATTTTCTGGTCATGGCTGGGAGTTACATTAAATTGAATATGGATGAACTTTATCATTTAAAGTGTATTCCAGCAGTTTGTGAATGATTTCTATTTAAAAGAATAAATTGTTTTACCATTACTGTCTGTGAGTTATTTATGATCAGAACTCTTAAGGTTGTGGTAATGTTTTTCTTTCATACAATTGCTCTAAATAAAGCCAAACTCTTTCTATAGTCAGAATACTACAGTCAATGTTTTGGGGATGTGTGTAACTTTACATATCTTAATGCATTCACATGGAGTACGTAAACTTTGCTGGGAAAGCAGAAAAATGAAAGCAGGTTGCAAGGTGAAGCAAGCCACTGCAGGATTGAGGAAACAATACCAAAGTAACAGATGTAACAACACCCATGTGTCAACACAGCATGCATTATCAAAAACTGCATTAAGAGTCTTACAGCATGAATACATTTTTGAAACAACAGAGTTGGAAGACGTGAGAGAGGAACATGACGTGTTTCTTAAACATCTTTTTCATATCAGAGGATAGGCAGTGTTGTCCTGACTGCAGCAGAGAAGGTAATTTCACAACTGGGGAGCCAGGAGGAAGATGAGTCGAGGTTGGGTGGAGTGATGGACAGGCTGCTGCAGGGAAGAGAGAGCTACCCATGTGGTAATAGCAAAGGGATGGTGTGGACCATGGTTGGCAGGCCACTCTGTTAGTAGCTGCCTATCAGTCTGATATGTGTAGCAGCATGGGAGATTTTAGGCGGGTTGAGGATGTGGCAGGATGCAGCATTCTTGATGGGGTGAAGAGGCCACAAGAAACTTCTTACAGTAATACACAAAAACCAAGACAGAGACAATAGCTGCATTAGTTAGAGGACATTTATTTTGAAGACTGTAAAATAATGGACTGCATTAGTTGTTGTCAACCAGCTTTTAGCCGTTTATATAAACCCATTCTAGACACAGTTAAAATGCCAAGAATAGTTTTATAGCCGCCAAAAACCAAAGATACAAATGATCAAGTTGTTCAACTTTTTTTTTCTTTCCTGAGAATCTTATCTGGAATGCAAATGAACACAAAATAATAAATTAAAACTGGCAAAAAAAAAAAAAAGAAACACTGAACACAAACCAGGACAATGAAAAGGTACAGACAATGGAGATTAGGATGGCAGAGTGAAATACGTAAATGTCAGTCACATATAAGCTTATGGTTACTGTTCTCTGGATAATTTTTACACAAGTGATGAAAAACATGCACTCTGAATAGCTGCTGCTGAATTAGGTTAGTGTTAGCTGTCACTTCACACACTTTCATGACAATATTTTGAGAGGGAAAACAAAACTCTCAACATGATCCTACTTGAAATTAAAGGCAAATCAGTATCCAGTTTTGTGACCAAGTCCCTCATTTTGTTGTGGGATTTCAGGAAAAGTCACCTCAGAAAAAGTGCAGCATATTCGTACAGTTTTGTAATGTATCGCAGTAGAAACATTGGTATTTGGCAAACTCTATCTTTTAAACTTTGAATTAAAACAAATTACGCTCCATATATGCCTTTTAGTGTTTGACTCTAAACCCAGCCTATATTCTCAACAAATGACCTGTTCCAAATAATACATCTATGGTTTGGTCAAACTCAATCATTCATGCACACACAGTTGGAATTCTTTGAATTCATAATCGAGTGCTTTCTGTTTAACCCTCATTTATACCAAAAAATATCTTACAAATTAAACAAAATGTTATAAACCAATACTATAACAGCTGACTTGACACATGTCACAACATCACCAGCTGTGCACAGAGGTTCCTGTCAGTAACTGGAACTCTTAGCGAAGTTTGGCACTTACAACAGTCCTAAACAACTAATATACAAAAAAGGGTTTTGGTACTTTTTTATTTGTGGATACCATTTCCCATTCCAGCTTTTAGGACAATAACCCTTCCACAAAGAATGAACCTCTTTCTTGGGCAATATCTCTGAAGTCCTCTTCTACAGTAAACACCTCAGCAACCAACTTTTAGAATATTCCCCAGCACATTTAGCTAGCTGCATCTTGCGCTAATCTCTCCTGGAGATTACAGCAATGATGGGTTTTTTACATAAACAAAACCAAAAAGAAACTCAAATTAAAACAAAACTTGAGTCCCGCAAATAGAGTTTTACATTATTTTCCATTGTCCTTGGTCAGTTTTTAAATAGAGCATTTTGTCCTTCGAATTACTCAACCCCTATAGTCCTCGGTGCTGAGCCTGTTGTGATAGGAGGCTATTGCAGATGGAAATCAGAGCCTGTACAAACGTGAGCGTCAGGATCCACACACCCCTAAACACACCTCACTTTTCTTAGGAAGGCTGAAAGACGGGGAACGCTCCCCGTTTGCCCTCAGGCTTCCTCCAGCTATCTCCAGCCAATGAACTTCCACTGTTCATCAGATAGCCCTTAGGAATGGACCAGCCAGCTGTTGGCATCCTCTAGGTCTGCATCCAGCTCCTCATCTTCATCCAGAGGCTCTGGTGTTCGGAGGGCCAGCTCTCGAAGGAAAGCAGGCGAGTAGGCGGTGGGTTGGGAAACAGACTTGAGGCCAATTTTTTTCTTCATGAGGTGGAACTGGTCACGGATGAAATTGTAGAACTCATACTCATAGCGCATACGGTGGTACAGCACCTGCAGGGCCTCCAGAGTGGGCGTGTGTTTACGTACTGTGCCTGTCATATTGCCCATTTTTCTATAGTCTGCAGAAAGAAGATGGAAAAAGAACAAAGAACAAAAGGAAGTCAGTTGCATGCAGCCTTAACCAATCAAATATTCAGACTACAACACATACCATTTATAAAAATAATAATAATATAAATAATAATTTGCCAAAACTGAATTTTTGAAGGTAGCATTGGGGAATAATGTGATACTTCAACATGAAACAATGGGAATGTGCACCTACCAGGGCTCTTGTAGATGTTGAGTACTCCAGTAAAGTAATGAGGTAAGAGCCTCTCCAACAGGAGCAGAACATCCTCCAGCTCCTCCAGGATACCAACAAGGAGGTAGTTCTCCTGCACATTCTGTTTGGCCCTTTCCAGAGCCCATACTCCTGGCTCCCTGGTGAACAGACAAGAAAAATGAAGAGCAAGAGACAGAAACACAAAGCAGCCTTACATGACAAGAAACATATGAAATATCACCAAATATTACCAATGCTTAAAACATCAAAATTCTTTGCTATGCAACTGTAAAGTCTGTAGATACCTGCATTGAGGATGCTGTCCACAGAAGTAGGGAATGATGTAGAAAACTCTGGGGTTGGAGCACTCAGGGTAATTCTCTAGAATGCACACATTGATATCCTGAAAGCAGACAAACACATAACAATCTTTTAAATTTTGCAGTCCTCTTTTCTTTTATAGTTTTCGTTCCACTTGCAGTAGATAATCCTCAAACAGAGTTGTAATGGCTTGTGTCTGCCACTAGAGGAAGCCCTTCACCAGCATAGCTTGATAGTCATTGTCTGAGACAGTGCTTTGCAAAACAACCTCCTGAGCACAAAGATAACTTCAGCTGCTCTCAGAGGCTGAGGTGTCAAATAAGAAAAAAAAGTAAATCAAATAAGGTGTTGTGTATGGATTGACCTGACCTGAAAAAGAAATGCATGCAATTGAAAGTGGAATTGCCGTGATCTAGCTGCAGGAATCAGATAGAACAGACAGCTTATCATTATGCAGTGATCAAGCAGGGATGAACTTAAATATTTCATGTTTTATAATTAAGAATGTGATTAAAGTGATTAGATCAGGGTTGCAAACTTTAAAACACCCCTTGTGTAAATGTGGAAGCTATTAAATAATGAAAGGGGGGAGAAAAACAGGCAAGATTAAAAACACACATGCAGGAGTATAGCTGGCCAGCCACTAAGTGCTATGGAACTAGCAGTCAAATCCATGTCAGGTGACGTAAACCTTACGAATGGCAACAAGTCCTGAGCAACAAAGCACTACAACAAAGCATGACTCTCTCTCTCTCACACGCCTGCGCACACAGACCCGCCACATGCTTGTGTTGAAGTGCACACATGCACAAGGCTACATGCATGAGGCAAAAGGTGTTGACAGACACGCTGTATAAAAGCAAATGGGATGTAAAAGTGGAAGCGAATTGAAAGTGTAATGATGGCGTCAGTGCTTGCCTTTAAAATTTATACTCTGATAAATTGGTAACGGCTGATTTAAACAGAGCAATTTGTCAAAGCCAACACTGAAGCCAACATGCTCCATCACAGAGATTAGTTTGGGTCAGACAGGATCAGAGACGCAGACCTTCCCCAGAGGACGCAGACTGCTACTGAAGGTGAGATAAGGGAGCTGCGGGTGAACCAGGTGACAAAAACACCTCACTGATAGGGAAGAAACCATGTGCATATGCTTGGATTGTGTGCCTTTTACACAGTTAGCCTTTGATCACTTTGTTGTATCGTAATTTGGGCTGCATGTCTACGATAGCATGACATAATAACATAAGGATTATTTTCATGCCACTTTTTGCTCTATGAGACAGTACATGCATCTTAATTTCTCTCAATGTTCCTAACGAGGTAGCCGTGACAGGAAGTGTGTGGAAGGCCTCCACAGAAGTCTACAAACATAAGCTGGAATGACATAAATGATGCACTTGGTTTTTCGAGTTGGTTTTGCGAGTTTTCCTCGCAGCTGAATACTGTGGTGCGACTGTGTCTCTGATTCACCAAGAGGCTGCAGGGTTTGTTTGAACTTTATGAGTGAGCTGCACTATGCAATGGGAACAGGACTTATTGGTGATCAGTGAAGCAAAACACTGGAAAGCTCTTCAAAGAAACCACAACAAAACCCAAGAGGAACCTCAGCATTGCACCATTGTTAGTGTGCAGGTCGTGCCCGGGCTTGTGATAAGTTTGCCCTGCTTTTCTTTGATTCATGATTTCAAGAATAATATGTTGTTGCTCTTGTTTTATTAGTCAAAGAATTACACTGTCGGTAATATCCAGTGTGATCATTTATGAGTGTATCTCCATGCCCTTCAGTCAACAGTTTCCTGTCTGTGATGAGTGTTACACTTTGTCAATAAATCCAATAAAAAAACTAAGATCTTGGCAAAATATATCCCATGAGGAATTACAAATCACGTGCAGAGATTCCGTTACAGCTGATACATGAACTGACTTGAACTCAATTGCAACATTTCAAACACATGCTAATAACAAGATAGTGGAAATGGATTCCAGACAGGCTTTCTCTACAATAAGTCTAAATGTAGCACCGTACAAAATCTCCCAAGACAATAATTACGAGCCAAATTAAAAACAGAAAAAGTAACAAAAAGCCATTGGGAGCCAGAGACAAAGAAACAGAAAAAGGTGGACAGGAAGTGACACGTGTGACGCCATTCCCTGACACACATGGCTCATTGCCAGGAAGTCCCTCCTCCACTCTGCTCCGACACTTGATACAGGACCCTTATGCCTCAACATTTAGGGGACCTGTGGGAATCCAGCCACAACTCATTTATATACAACTACGCACAATCAAATACACACACACACACTCACACTATAGACAATACACACTCTCTGTAAAGAGCCCATTAGTATTTCGAAGAGAGCTTCTGTGTGCACACTCAGGCTCATTGTTCCTATTTTCGCTGTGGATTAGGTCAACTGAGCAGTCACAGAAACTGTAGGAAAATAGGACCTAATCTCTACAACTGCCTCCCATTTCACTGAATGGAATGTATACATGAATTAACTCACATGAATTGATGATGTAAACCTTTCCCATGGGATATTTTGACTCAGTTTCCACCAGGGAACACAGGAGTGATACACCTGATTAAATCAATTTATTCATTTGCCATTTGAGGGCGGTGGTTACAAGCTGTAAACACAACACTGATTTTCACCTTTTAAGTTGATCTGGAAAATGTGCTAGCAAACAGGAGCTTATTGACACATTCAACTGATGCAGAGAAACATTAGCATTCACTTGGTGTCGTGTTTATGTCCACCTGATGAGTGTAAGACCAATATCCACTCTCCTTTTAGCTATGTTAACTCCTGAGCAAAATATCTGACTTATTAGCTAAATGGTCCACTATGTTTGCCAGCTAGTCGCTAACGTTGTCTGAGCAGGGAGCGTACAGTTTGTTATTAGAGGTTTTTCTTAGAAAACAGCTGTTTGTTACGACCCAATGCTGCACTGATGAGAGAGGAGAAGGTGAACCAAACAGTAAAGTTTCAGGACGTAATTCCAAAGCAATGAGCTGAAAGATGCTAAATTCTCTGTAGAGCTAAGGGTATGATAATTATCTGTGGGTTTATCCATACAGGCAACACATTCCACAACGTGTGGTGGAAATTATGTATTTCTTTGTGGAGAAATATACTCTTTTGAGTATATGGTAATGATACATTTTGATAATGGTAATGATACATTTTGCTCTTACATCAAGCAATGCATTGTTAATATAGAAATACTCATCATAGCTGCTTTAAACTAATAATACATTTGTTTTTACTTGGACTCTTTAGCTTACAGATGGGTAGGGTCAGCTGCATATAGACAACACAGAGTCAGGTAAGTTGCCAATCACAGCAATCTATACCTAAATTACATAATAATAATTTACTTGCTTAGACAACACCTGATAGATGTGGCCTGTAAACGTTGTGTCGGTTGCAGCTTATGCAATCAACCCTGTGACAGATACTTCACCTTACTGTTTCTAATGTCAAGGCATGTCAAGGCATGATTGATGCCAGTTAAGCCTCTCGCATTATGTGTGCACTTAATTTGTTGTATGTGTCATTATAAATGTCAGACTGATAGCAGTCAATTTTCATTTGCTGTGGGAAGCTCACTTGATCAGACCAGTATTTTTGAACAATGAGAACTAATCTGTGTTCTTCAGGTTCAGTAGCTAGACACGGAACATAGACATTTTGCACTTGTATGCATGAATACTTACATATGCATGAACACATACACAAACATTGTGTTGTGTGATGAGGCACTCTCAACTGCTCCCTCTGTATTTATTATTTTCATACATGCATATAAATACACACATAACTCTGTACACTAGTAACTAAAATAATCGGACTCGATCATTACATTTAGGTATTTAGCAGACGCTTTTATCCAAAGCGACTTCCAAATCAGGAGTCTTGCTCAAGGACACCATCAACCTGACCTGGCTTTTAAAACACCCTTCATTCTAAATAATAGCTCCTAGTTTAAGTACTAAGTGACCATGCATGTGCTGCTCAATCCCATGTGTGTACACGGTGTGTTCAAGTGTCCAGTGCATGCCTTCGCATAGTGTAGCATATGTGTGTGTGTGTGTGTTAAAAGGGGTGTGGGGAAGGACGGAAAATCCAAGCCGACCACAGGAATGTCTCAGTAACACGTGCATCAGGTTCCCTTGGCCCTGGCTAGCAAACTGACAGTGTTCTTTCATTGGCACCTCTCATATACACCCGGCGCAGGGCAAGCAGGGCTAATGCACACCAGGCAGGGGATACATCCAAACACTTGTCTCAACTCCGAGTGTTGAGCAGCAGTGAGCAAGGAACTCACGCACAGACACACACCACACACACACACACACACACACACACACACACACACACACACACACACACA
>JAVQJL010049016.1:0-14304 GCA_036024295.1 Nannoperca obscura
TTTGGAGAAACGTAACCCAACGTCACGCTGCGGTGGCCAATCACGCAAGCTGGCGATCAGACCGGAAGAAGCCCAGGTGAAGAAGAACCTTGTTTAGCATGTAGCATTGTAGCATTCCACTGTTTACCAAGCAGCTGTGAAGATGGAAGACAGAAGCCATGATGAGCGTTCTAGAGCTGTAGAACCCTGCCATGAGGAAGTAAAGAGAAGTTAATCGCTGTGCTGTCGCTTGCCGTTGTTGGTTAGTACTTCTACTTATGCCATAGTCAACATGGTGTCAGATAAATGGGCCATGTACATAGTGACACTCCAACAAGAGGTGGGCATATATTAATCCGTGGATACACAACACACGGCCAGTTTGGCATTCAAAATGGTTCTATAAATGTGTTTTGTGTGCATTTTATTTTCTCATTTTCTAATTTAAAAGATTACAAATCATTTACAGAAACATCAAAAATCACTAAACAAAGAGTGCCAGTTGCCATGATAAAAGAGACACAAATTTACAACAATGTAACAATCAAAACTAGTTATACTTGTTTTCAGTTCCTCTTGCATGTTCTGGAGCTTCGACACTTTGTCACACACTCTTAGGCTTCTATGAGGCATACTGTATACTAATTGACAATTATTTCTAAAAACGACTTACTTTATAGTGCTTTCGAGATACACAGCCCAAGATTTGTGCCAATGCAATGAAAAAAGTGTTCAGCAGCCATGACAGAAAGGATAAAAAAATCTATTCTTAAAATAGCTCTGCATTCAAAAGTCCAAATTGGTTCACTTTTTAAATTCCTACTTTTCAAGCTGCACGAGACACTCTGACCTGAGTTTCCAAGGAGAAGTCCTGCTAAACAAATACAGTATTCTGTGGCACCACTGTTAGACAGGGTGACTGCTCATGAACATTTACACTCAATGAGAGAACATTAAACACAGCTCTGCGGCAATTTGATTGGGCACCGAGACCCAACTTCATGGTGGTTTGTCGTCACCTACATCCGACGCCTCCCAACATCCCGTCTGTGAGAAAAACATTACAGCTTCACACTACGTCGTAAAAGTCAGATCATATCGAGAGGGCATCCTTGCCAGGTTTTGCCCTGACATCAGCTATTAGACTATCCTCGTTTTATAGTTTTCTGAGTAAAATGAATGGTGGTATTTGATGGAGACTTGATGTACAGCCCTGATTTGATGAGAAAAGGACTCAGGACCTTGTGGCACCAAGAGTCCCGGCGGGCTGACAGCTCTCATGATTCAAGATGACACAGCTTCAACTTGCCAGCCCTCCCATCTCATTTTGCCATAGATTTAATGAGCAAAGGTCACTTGAGCAATTGTAGTTATTTTAATGATTTGGTTCCACCCTGTGAGGTAAACAAAAGATTTTGCCAGACAAATTAAACCTTAAAGTATTGAAATCTATAGGGGAGGAATGGTTTATTAGTGTGGGGGATTATGTGGACTGCAGCTGGTGTGGCTAATCAACAAGAATTTGCACACTCACCATTCCCCTCGGTCATAAACACGTTTTAATTAAGTTGAAAATTGTTAGGCTATAGACTCCTGCATCCTGATTGTGGTTTGTACAGTGAAGGAGGATAAATTAAGTCCACATGTATGTAAAATCACTGTTTTATAGCAGCCCATCATCAAGCTGTCCTGTTACTGTTGTAAAAAAATAATCATACAAATTAAACCACTGAAAAAGTCATAGTAACGATTTAAGCAAATAATGAGAGTAATACACACTTGGAGTTGGTATCATATAAATATACATTGTTTGAGCAGGAGAGCAATGTTTGCATTAGGAGCTTCAATCATTTTAAGCTACTTGCACTTAAGTAGTTCCTTTAAAAGCTACTTTAAACATTTTTTAAATTTCAGAGTGAAACACTGTACTTGTTAATTGACTGCATTTATTTGACAGCTAATTACTAGTTACTTTGTAGATTTACACATAAGCCTACAATTATTATATTAAAGCTAAATGAATCCCTTTATTGGCCACTTGGGGCCAGAGCTCCACAACATCACTCAAATGTTTTACATAATATGGTCTCATATACTAGTTGATATAGCAAACGTCTTAGCAAACAGTTGCTGATCTACACCCATCAGATATGGAGCAACATTAGTGTTCATTTGTCCACCTGAACAATGTAAATACAATATCCACTCTCCTTTTTGCTCTGTTTGCTCCACTGTGTTCATCAGCATAGCGTGTCTGTCTTGTGTTTGGTGCTGAACAGGTAGCAAATAGTGGGGTTATGTTTTTTTGGCAGAAAATAGAAGGCTGTTGGGGTTGGAAATGAGGCTGGAAATGAATCCAAAAAGTAAAGTTGTGGCCCAGAAAAAAACAAAACAAAAGCTGAAAGATACTAAAACACCATGTACAGCTCTGTGGGCTCATGGCTAATAGGCAATCCCTTTGACATTACACAGTTATTTGAGACATAGATTATATCACAATTACTATATAAATGTTGTCTGATAAGTAACAAGACATTACCGTATGGAAATGCCAAACATGTCTGAAGTCATTAAGAACTTCAAACACATGTAGACCAACAATATATATTTGGTCTGCATATTTTTTTCAAAATAATTTTTCATGTCTTATTGTCAATTCTCTTTTTGTTTTATTGATCCTTCTTGACTTGCAGTACTTGTTTTATCTTTATTTATATTTTTATTATTCACCAATAGATTGTATAACATATATGTGTATATGTGTAAACCTACTTGGAAATAAACCAATGTCCCACTCAGTATGTCATGGTCAGAATTCTTAAAAGAACAAATGAAAATATCACCTGTTGTATCATTAATATATTTTTAAAACTCTCAGATATCTATATCAGTGTTGGCCTAAAAAATTCTGTATTGGTCAGGATTTAGCTAGTCATGTCAGCCATGTCAACCAGCTTTGGCATAATTTTGCGTACACATGAATACATCAATAATACTAATATAATGCATAAAATGTCTAATGTCTATGTCTAGTACTTTAGTTTTTAAGTACATTTCACTGACAATACTTATTCACTGTTTCTAAGACAACATTTTAAATTCAGGACTTATAATCAAATATTTGTATATGGCTGTAGTGTTACATGCTGAAATTAATATTAAAAATGTACTTTAAAGGATGCAAACACTAAGGTGCTATGGGCTTGTAACAAGTGACATACAACTTAAAAAAATATTCTTGTTTATATTTAACAGTTTATATTTATAGTTAAACAGATAAAAAATAATTTTTATAAACTGTATTAAAAGGGTACCAACACTAGAACTGGTGTGAGCATTAACCAAATGACCATGATACTTTAACATCAGGTGAAATACCTTTTTGTTTATGTTATTTCAGAATGCAGTCAGACAGTCCAGGAAACCAAGACTGGACAGTTCTTTCTGCACCCCGTGTCTGTAAATGAGTCCCAGGCAGCTTTTCCTCCCCTGTTACCCAGAGTAGGATTTACAACAAGATTATGGGGCTCCCCTTTGACCCCAGGTGCTGTGTTCAGCAAGAGTCAATTTTTTTCTTTTTTTAAATAGACTCAGTTAGAGCTCCCTCTCTCTCTTTCTCCCTCCCTCCCTTCCTCTGTCTATCCATCCACCAACTGCATCAAGAACAATGGCTTATTCTCCTGCGCCAGTGCTCCATTACAGGCCCTGTGGCTTGGCACTGCAGCAGGCCTCAGATTTCAACCACATGTACTGCACTCAAATCAAAAGAGTCAGCCCTGGCAGCATGGCCACATAGCTGAGGGAGACACAGAGAGAAAAAGTCTGAGCAGAGAAGGAGAGGGAAGGGAAGAAAACAGGGGGGAGGAGTGAGAAACAGAGGGAGAGAAAATAAAACAAAGTGATGTAAAGTGTAAATAGTCGGGGAGAGAGGAGAAACAGGAGAGAGGAAATATGGAGACAGTAGGAGTTAGAAAGAAAACTTGACAAGAAAACAGATTATGGCTTTAGCGCCATAAGGTCAGGACACAGAGAGGTCAACTCTCAAGGGAGCCATTTTGGAAGGCAGTGAGGGATAACCTTGCCTTAACCCCCAAGCTGACTGTTCTCATTGAACTCTTACTGTAATTTCCCAATCCCATGGACAGTAGCAATTCAGTGCAGTCTAAACATGTCAGTGCTCACCCAGTCAGATTTGTATTTGTTGGGGCTCCAAATGTGTTTGCAGTGATCTGGGACCCTCAGTAAAAAGCTGAAAGATCCGCTGAAAGTTTACGAAGAGGTTAAAAATCGAGCTGAAAATGAAAACACCGGGTGTTGCCAGTGTTTTCCAAATGATTGCTCAGTTGTCTGGCACTGAAGCCGGCGTCTGCTTGGGCCCGTGCCGATACATCTGTGCCTCGGAAGTTCACTGTCAAATGCAATTTGAACATCAGAGGCGATCGTGTCATTAATGTGACAACCTAAACTTGGATGCTTTTACCTTTCTTCCCCTAGTGTGAAAAAAAAGTAAGAAAAAAACATGACAAACACATCATGATGTTAGGAAATGTGTTTTTCAATGAGATCATCACTGTAAACAGGCTGACCCAGACGATACTTGGTCGCTGTTTTGACATTTATCTTCTTAAAAGTCTGCTAGCATGATGTAGCTTTCATTGTCCATATTTCATGGGAAGAATACAAAGAGGTTATCACTGCATGCAGCAGCTTTCCTGTGGGAACAGAGCCCGGATTATCGAAGTACTTAATCTAACCAAATTGAACGCACAAATTGCAATGATACAGAAGTCCCTTTGCCATCAGTCCCTTAAGTGAGACCAGTTCTGTGGGAAACGAAAAGTGCATTTGGGGACAGCGAAGGTTATGTGTGTAAGGTGACCGTGAGCACATTAAGTCTTGGCCTCAGGCAAGGCAACCACCTTTTGAGGTAAACTGCAGGCCTAACAAGAACTAAAGCAACCTGACACCCCAACAGATGTTCCAGAATCTCAGGAGACCCCGTTTCCAATTTGACATTATTTATTCTCACTCCTCTGCACTGCTGCTTAATCTAAAAAAAATGTTTCTAACTAGCAGAAACTGGTGGATTCCCAAGCTCTGTTGTTTCCTTGTTCCCCCAGACTTAACTAGCTTGAATTGGGGTTGAAGGTGAAGTGCAATGTTGGAGGGCAAGTCCATGAATGCATAATCAGTGGAGGAAGAGAATAAAGATGTGCTTTCAGTCAGTGTCCTCTATTATGACGATTTCCTGTAAATGAGGAGCATCTGCAGCTATGAAATTCCATGCAAGTCATGATTGTTTGATGTCAACCTGTTTGATGTCAAGCTGGATTTATTTGGATAAAATGTGTCAGAAAAACAGATTGTGCTCAGAGTTCACGTCCTCCAAGTTGTAGGTTTTACACAATAAATCTGGTCAAAGCTCAGCGCAGATACAGCAAGAGTCACATCTGTTTTGATTGACTCTAAATCAAACGTAATTTTCAGTCAAGATAATATAAAGAGCAGTGGTCCTTGATCATGGAGAACAAATGTTCCACAGAACCCTTCCTCCTTAATCAAAGTCAATATTGAGGATGTCCAGAGCGTCTATGACAAATAAATGAAAAGATTTTAAGACAGTTTGTCAGTCAGTGGCAGCAGTCCTGTTCTCATGGTGCTTATGGTGCCAGCAAGTTAGAGACATCTAGAGCTGAAGTTCAAACTTAAAATTTACATGGTGGCTGAGAGATACAGCTGTGTGCATATCAACCAGAAGGTCATGGGTTTGACCCCAGGCTCCCCCGATCACCTCCTCCCTTGCAAGTTGCTTTGGATAAAAGTGTCTGCTAAATGTAATGTACACACCCCTTAATTAAAACATGTTGCAGACTAGCTCTTAACTAGAAATTAGTTGTTACTGAATAATTACACCAAGTAACTGCCAGGTGTAACTGTTGCGTAACGTTAACCTTAGCAGCTCGCTAATGTCTGACCTCACTCACAATGCAGTTTAATATTCATGTCAACTTTTTAAAGTTTTAAAGCAAAGGACCAACTCTATAACACAAGTAATAGCTGGATTTCAAATTAATCTCTAGAATATCCTGAAGGATAAACTTAATCCTATCGATCTCTGATATTTGCATTCACTGAAACTCAATCCACCCAACCTTTCAGCAGCTAAAACAGAATCCTCTTTAGGGTCTCATTGTCCCAACAGTTGGCCTGGCGAGTCTGTTTCGCTGTGTGGATGACAGAGGACTCAATCTGCTGTTTATCCTCAACAGTAATGTGTTATGTTTTTAGCAAGTGGCTAGGGGACAGTCCGCACTGGCAAGTCTCACCCTTACCCCTTGACTTTTCCATATTTTTTAAAGCCGGCCATATAATTTAGGACTGTAAAATTGGCTACAGTTTAACATGCTTGGTAAATCTCCAAGTTCGACTACCGATCTCTAACTCCTGACAGATGTTGACCACACCTGTGCTGCTCAAACTACCAAGGGTTATTTAGTATTCTGCAGATGTTTCACACCAATGCGAAAGATTAATACAATCTATTTAAAATGCCACATTTTTTAAACACTGTACAATGTAAAACAGTAGGGCTTTGTGTAAATGTATGAAAAAGCTAACATTTACAGGAAATAGTTACTGGCTAAAGTTTATGTTGGGAGTCTATATTTTACCCTGAACAAAGAGGTAAATGTGTGTAATAGCCAGATGAGGGCACACTGACAGAGTCAATTAGGAGGCTACTTTAGAGTCTTGTAATTTTTGCAGTGTTTCTGACAATCCTCCACCTCCTCCTGACTGACTTAATAATCTGAATTATGTCTTTTCTTTTGCCAGGACCTAATGGCCAGCTAGCGCAGCATGAGTTCCTGTTTAAGCCCTGGCCTGAGCAAAAACTAACAAGAACGGTATTTACATTTGGAGCTCTGGTTGAGTACTTCTCCATGTGGCACAAAGGCCTGGCAGTAAGAGATGTGACCTTGTGGTCAGGAGGTGGCCTGTTTGAATACAAGAAGCAGCTGGTAAAAGACAAGCAGAGATCTCCCCTGGCTCCTTTACCCTCCAAGTGCTCTTGAGCAAGGCACTGCCAGAGTAGCTGCATTAGGGATCTTCGTTATGAGACTGAAGTAAAAGAGCAGCTGCTCACATAACAACAACATGTGCAGCTTCTACCAGGTCACTGCTGAAGACTAAACTAGTCAAAACTAAATCAAATCATAATTATGCATGAGCAACCATGGCAATCATTATTTTGGGAGGTCAATGGTAGGTTACCTTGAATAACTAGATAGTTATAGGCTACTATGCCTAATTTGAAAGTAAGCTAGATCAATGAGCCGAGCAGTGTGATTACTGGGATTAATGATATCAGCTATTTTCTCTTTTCAGGTGTTTTCTTTTCAGTGTATTTGCACACAACTTGACCTCTGAAATGGTTTTCAGTCCAGTTCAGATAAAAACCCATGCACTGACAAACATTTTAGTTACAGTAACAACATGGACAACGTTGTGTGTGGAATCTTGCTACCTCTGTTTGATTTGTGTTTAGTCTAAGCACATCTTGGCAGATGTCAGTTAAAATCATATATCAGGATACCCACACATAGCTCAGATCAACACTGTAACAACTGTTTCAAATTAGTTAGCGGGACATAGTGTAAACGTATGCTTTGTGCCACCTTACCAATGAACAGAGGTAAAACAGACTTAACCAAGAGTTAAACTCACCACAAGCAAACTTTTAAAAAATGGGTGACAGTTTAACCCTTGTGCTACCTTGTGGAGAAGACACTGGGTCAAGACACTGGGCCACTGGGTCAATATGACCCGGCAAGGTAGCACAAGGGTTAAACAATCCACTTTTAATTTAACAATCCTGGTGTCCTGGTGTGTAAAATAAAGGATTCAGCTGGAGGTGCCAAACTGGTTCCAGTTGTGATTTCTTCACTTATGATGTTACGAAAAGAAAGTCCTCCGTTTAAATCCCATATCTGATCCTTTCTGTGTTGAATTTGCAGGCTTGTCATTTATTCTCCTCCATATCTGCAGTGGTCTATTTTAAAGCGCAGATAACAGGTGAACATTCAGCTGAATGGCTTTGGGTGGTTCGATGTCTGTGCTACAAAAACACCAGCCAAACCCCCGGAGCAGCAGTGAAACATCCAGCAGCAGACTCAAATATGTTCTGGATTTCTGCTTTACAGTAACTGAATTTATTATTTGGAGCGATTCCCTCCTGGTGTCCTGAATGAAACCTTCAGACAGGACAGTATTTGCTTGGAGGCATCTACACACCCTCTTTTTTGTAGCCATACCTGAACATGGCAAAGCACAACTCCCCCCTTGCTCTCCCACGTTTAGGACCTGTTTCATTGAGGGATCTTAGACAAACTCACCGCACATGGCAACGTGTCGACTGAGGAGGAATAACGATGGTGACTCGAGTTTCAAATTCCTGACCACTTGTCCTGAACTCCACAGCACAAGTCCCTTATGAACAAAGAGTGCGATGACAAAATAAATACAGCAGGAGGCTAATGAGTGTATTTAGGTTATATGGCTGAAGAAACACACAGGGATACACAAACACTGCTTTTACGCTAATTACTCCCCAGATGACTTGTAAGAAAAAATTATAATGATAAACTTTATTTGTACAGCAGGTTTTCAAAAGAAGTTTAAAAAGGGCTGTGCAAGACATAACAAGACGTCATGTAAAAATGGGTGAAATGCAGAAAAAAGAAAGAAATCATGTTTATCTTGAAATCATGCACAAATAAGATTAATCTACTTTCCTACGTGTGGTCATGTATTAAAAGTTGTTTATTTACTGTACGCTCTGCTCTGTAAATTATGTTATGCTCATGGTTTGGATTTATGAATAATTGCTGTTGATTTCCATGATGTTTGATCAAAAACAGCAATAATTAGCTGCTGAATGGAGTTAAAGAAAATTTACAGCTCAGTTAATGCACACCCCAAATCATTGGGCCACCAGCGCCCCAGCTAAAATGCACCAACAAGGCTTCTTAATGGTGTTATTTTCAAATTAAGTTTGTATAGAATAAGTGCAGGTTATTAAAACATTGGACAGCCAGTTGCAGCTTGGCAGGCTGGGCAGAAGAAAAAAATGCACAGGGAAGTTATTTTAGGCCCGCTTATTAAAAAAGCTACAGATGTGCTTCATACTAATGACTGTGGTTATGTTAGCCTCCATTTTCTCCCCATTTTCTTCTTCTGTTCCTTGTTTTTCAGATGAATTGAAGGGCTGAGTGCTCCAAGTAATTGTCTAAAACTACCGTTTGCAGTAAGGACCTGCCTGCCTCTTATTCCACACACATTATTGTGTTTTATTCTAATTAAAGTGAAATAAAACTACCAGAGTGTGCCTAATGAAAAAGCTTTTTTGACATGAGCTGTATTTTGATGTGTATATTTTTGTTTTACCATCTTTTATTTTGTTGTCTTTAACAGTACGTCCTGTTTCATATGTACATCATATGGATGTATGTCTGTGTTTTATGGGTGCATTTCTGCAAAAGCAATTGCCCACTTTTGGGACAAATAAAGTTGCACATCGATCTATGATATATTACCTGAATTACAGTAACAGTAGTGTTCTTCATGACAAATAACGGTCCAGCTTTAAAATTAAAACCAGGCTTTTTGATGTTGTGTAGCTTCACAGTCAGAGACTTTGTTTTTTTTCAGTCTTTACTACACTCATGCATTTAACACAGCATCCTGCAAGATAATATGCTGCATACTTCATTACTGTTACACTAGCTAACATGGAAAAATAATCGTGAATGTGACCAAGGATAAAATGGATACAATTATCACCTTTTTCAGTGCTATGATTGTCTTTAATAGAGCTCAGCATATAAACACATGGCATTGCCTAGGCATTTCTGCTTTAAGCAAAGACATTTATCATGTTTACATCACTTTTCACCTTAACTATAATAAACCTTTATTTAGTTACAGTAATATGCATACAGTACTTTGCAGTGGAAACCCCCTAAATCCTATATTCTGATGAATAGATTATGATGATTTTCTGCGGCTCAGTTGCTAAAAAAACAGCGTCAATTATATGTGGGGTGCTCACGATGAAAGAAGTATGGTCCTAGAGTCATTCATTGGCTGTTAAACCTCTAAATGTGTACTTTTGTATTTCTCAGGTGTAGAGTTACATATTAGAACATTTTAGAGCAGTTATATATTGTATGAGCTCTGTAAAGCATCAGTTTGAATGCTGAACCAAATGTTTCCCTGTTTATGTTCTAATTCAGTGATCAGTCTAATGCTGTAAGCTCACCGTGAGCTCAAATCCAACTGTAGCTCCTAAACAACTTTGTTTTTTTGTATTTTGGTCAAATCTTGCTAATTTCTTTGTTTTCTATCTTTTTACAAGGTTGTCACTGATAATAGCCCAAATGATGGTTTCAATCCAGCACCAAATGCTAGCAGGAGTGGTATTAACACTGGCACTTTTCATTGATCAGAGCTTGAGAACTGAGGATACTGTAATGGGAGAGAGAAGCTGTTTATATAATACAACGTACATGTAGAATCATGTAACAGTACAGTGTAGAAGTCAATCAATCAAAATGTATTTATAAAGCGCCTTTCAAACTATTTAAAAACTATAAGCAATTGACAAAACACTGGATTTTCAAAATGAATGTAGAGACTGAGACTACATTCAGATCAGGTGCTGCGGCCGGTTTTCCCATTCATTTGATCAGGGCAGTGCATTCAGGCGGTGGAGGAGTGGGCCACAGAGGGTACCAAAAAAAAGTTTAAACATTTTGAACTTTTGGAGAACCCCAATCTGATGGCACGGTGCAGCAGCCAATCACACTGGCGATCAGATACCCAGGTAAAAAACTTTGTTTACCTGTAGCATTGTAGCATTAGCTGTTTGCCTTAATATTATCTCAATATATTGCTGTTTTCCATTCTGCCACGAGGGAGCACAAATCTCCGTGCAGTGGCTTGGCTTGTATTGGTCTGAGATTGCTGGTTAGTATTAAACACAATCATGCGGTGAATCGCTGCATCGCCTGATTCTGTCTGAAAGCAGCTTGCTGCACTCCAAAAATAAAATATTAAAAAGCATAATAAAAGATAATAATACAAGCAATACAAATAACAATAACATCTAACTTAGCCTGAGCTTTGGGTTAATGTTATGAATTTTAGCTAGTGGAAGCACCTTTCTTTGGTTTGTCTGTTAGATCATCGGCATGAGGTGGAGCTTATTGAACCAAACACAAGATTAGTTACTGCTAACTGTTGAAGAGTGCCACTTCGTATAGGAAAATGTTGCAATAACAAACAGGCAGGATTTTGCTATGTGCAGTAGTAGCAAGTAAACATTTGATTGGCATCACAGCCAACACAAGGGTTAAAACATCAGATTAAAAATCACTTTGAAACTTTAGCTGGTACTGTCAGAGCTATCGTGACCTGCTGCAGCACAGAGTGTGAGGGATAAGTAAAGAAAGTCTGTTTCTTACTCCTGTGTGCTAATTATTTTCACCAAAGGTGCAGTAATTTCTTTTTAGGTCTGAGCAGTAAAAGCATAAGAAAGCATTTAAAGTGTTGAAGCATTGAGACTTTGTTGTAAAACTGTAAGCCAGCTGGATTCAGCTGATTTTACGAGCGTACCCTGTACCACTAAATTAAGTGCTGTGCTGTATACTGTAAAATATTTAGTTTTAAGGTAATTGACTTGGTCGGGAAAAAGCATGAATCATTGTCAGATTAGTTGAGTTTACTGGTGACAAAAAACAACGAAAATAGCACCTTATCTGCCTTTTTTCGGCTTGAAATGTCAATCAAGTTTGAATCATATGGAAAAAATTTACACAACAAAGTGACAGATGTACTAGAGGAACTCTTATAGTGTCCCTCTCAGTCTTGATGTAGATTACACAATGGTTGCGTGATTCCAAAGTGAGAAGTGAGTAAGTAAGTGAGTAGGATACAGCAGGTATCCATCAGTAAAGAGACATGACTTCATACAAAACAGAATGTAAAGTGTGCTCCAATATTCCATATTTACTGCTGTTTGGGTCAAAACATTCAGGGCTTTAATTGGCTGCGGCCGATATGCTTGCTGAGTTTAATTTCCACATGTATGATGTCACACACTGGTAAAAATCAACACGTGCTAACGGTGACAACGCCATACGCCAAGAGAAACAGGTAGCAGAGTGCCTATCATTTTGGGAAAAAATGACTTCTTCCTGAGGTTTCCCACTGGCCACTTTAAATCAGTGAACTTCAGCAAGTTCAGCAAATGTGTTTATCCAAATCATCCAAAATTAACATCTCATGCGTAAAGAAAATTATTTTATACTAAATCAAACTTCAGTTTTTAAAAGGTGTTATGTATAGAATAGCACCTTTTAAATTATGATTATCTGAACTTTTAAGTGGTAAAATAAGTCTAATGTGTATAAAATGTGCCATATATTCATGTCAATGTCCTCAGGTCATTCATTCAGCTACAGTGCGGACACTGGCTGTTACTCTGCTTATCCCCCAATGTCAACGCTGTTTATCACAGGAGCTATGTTTACTATTGAACCCTCCTCATTATGCAATATATTTTTTAAGATTTTATGTTTATTATTAGATCTGTTAGTTGGTTAATTTGTTCACTCTGATTAATTTCTTGATTAATCAGAGTGAACTTTTCTGTCAAATCTAACTGCAAAATCATTTGCTTTGCACAACTAGATGTAAGCGCCTTCGACCAAACTCTGTATCTTTTGATACAACAAATAAACAATAAGCAGACAGGATAAGCCCCCTGAGATGGATCATCATCTCACATTCAAGACTTTTCTCCTATTTGGTGGAACCATCTCCGCACATCCGTCAGACAAACAACCTGTCTGACCACTTTCAAGAAAAGACTAAAGACTCATTTGTTCCGGGAATACAACAACACTTAAATGACAAAGTATAGCATATTGTACGATATTATAGTAGAATTGTATTTTGGTTTGAATGTGTTGTATTTGATAATGTACAAAGATAATCTGTTCTTAGATTTAATGCTGTTTTTGATTCTGCCACTGGCAGCGATGTACTTACTTATAGCACTTGTGATTCATCTCCAGCCCTTACAATTTTGATGAGACATCTTGTTGTATTCAATCATGGTTCTATGCACTTTATGTAAAGCTCTTATTTGGAAGTCGCTTTGGATAAAAGCGTCAGCTAAATGCCTAAATGTAAATGTAAATCTAATTTCATCATCATCATCATTGTTGCTATTTTTGATTTCCCTGAAATTAAAAGACTGATCCTTTACTACATAATTTAATGCAAGTCAGCATTAATGCTGATGATGCATGAGTCATACACAGGGCTAAGAATCAAACCTCAGTCATTTTTCTGTACAGACTGAAATGTGTATGTAGCACCAAGTGTGAAAACCTGTCAAATATACCAGAAGCATCAAATTATTTTTATATGGGCTACGTTCTTGTACTGCTGCTTGCATTTATACAACATTTAATAATTGAGAAACGTTGACGTCTAGCTAAATGAAGGGTTTCAGAACAAAACACTTTTATGTTTCTCACAGCGAGGTTTAGTTTTTGTATTGGTATGAAACACTTGTAGTACAATATCACATATTTCAAGACACATAATCCCTAAAGATGGAATTCTCTTATTTATTAATCATTACAGGACATGTCACATTCTTAATGAAGCCGTGACAGTTTCCAATCCTCAGGCTAATCCACACAGTCAATGAAACAGCAGACATAAGACACTCCTCAGTGAAAGGATCTCCACAGACCCTGTACAGCTCTCGTGACTCCTTGTACAGCGTTCTCCTGTTGTTCCCACACTTAATTGATTTCCTGACGGTGGGATTTTTCTTCCATGAGCTGTAAATCAGGATGAAAATGATGTACAGTTGATGTCACACCAATTTGCAGAGATTAAAAATGATGAACTCTTCACACTCAATTTGTGTGGTTTTCATATTTCTATAGTCTATATTTCTATAGTTTGGTCCTTAAATGATGACGTTAAGAACTTTTGCTTGAATAAATCACTATGCATTTACAAATAATTATTTATTTAATCTAAGAAGTAAAGCACTCACTTTATAATTAGTGATTTGTTACTCTTCAGCCATGAAGATTAACAGTATCACTATGAAAATATGATAATATCAGAATCAGAATCAGAATCAGAATGGTTTATTGCCAAGTATGTATTCACATACAAGGAATTTGTTTTGGTGCGTGGGTGCCAACAATAGCAATATATACACTACCGTTCAAAAGTTTG
>JAVQJL010049023.1:0-39627 GCA_036024295.1 Nannoperca obscura
ACACTGACAGAAATTATCTAAGTGCAAAGAGTAAACATGATCAGACATTCATGTACAGTTATTAAAGCAAAGCATATTAAATCATAAGAAATGTAATAGAGAGAAATTTTGCCACCACATTGTACATTTGTGATATCGTAATAATGACTGCAACTGTATTCATTACTGATTATCGTTTGGATTACAAAACGTCACGTCACGTTTCCCAGAGCTCAAGGTGACGTCTTCAGATGTCTCGTTCTGTCCGGCCAACACTCCTAAACCCAAAGATCTTAACTTTGCAATGATATAAAACAAAGTAAAGTGGCAAAACTTCCCTATTCAAAAGCTGGAATTATAATGTTTGTTTGAAATTTGTGCTTGAAAACAGATTTCAACGATTGATCGTCAATCAAAATAGTCTACGCTTAATTGTTCAGGCACAACAGTTAAATCAGAGTATTTTGCAGTGTATTACCCTTATAATATACCATTGAGAACACGCAGCCCTCCTTGAGGGAGACTTTGACTTTGTGCAGTCCCCAGTAAATGTCCCCCTATACAGTTTAAATGAAAATGACACCATTGTATATACATTCCTACAAAGCATAAGTGACAATTGGTTCAGATGATAATAATCCTTATAATACATATATCTTCTCTTTTAATGGCTGATGTCAGAGGTCATGAACAAATTTCAGCTTGAAAGAGATTAACTAATAGTAACTAAACTAAACTAAAGTAAAAACTTGATGTCAAATATATGATTTTTGAGGAAGCCTGACACTGTAATAGCTTTGTCTCAGTAAAGCAACATTTGCAGCCCTCTACTCTTGCTTCAGCTCTGCTTCTGTCCATCCTCCATCCTCCAGTTCTTGGTCTGGAACCTATTAGAACAGGAATCTCCAGCAGTGCCCTGCTAGCACATTAGCATGCCTTCACTGACACTCCCTGACAGGAAAGAGGCAGTGAGCTAGTGCAAACAGACAGATATTTAACCACAGTCACTTGGAAGTCGTTGGAAGGTAAATGGCTGGTGAGCAAATGCTACAGTCAAGGAGAGTTGTTTGTCACTGTGTGTAATGTCTGACGTTGGTGGTCACATGTTGTTATTAACTCTCTCATTCTGCCTGTCTCTCTTTCTTTACTCCAGGATGGCTGAGGTGTCACAAGAGGAGAGACTCCAAGCCATCGCTGTAAGTTATTTCTACACACACACACACACACACACACTTATCTGTCTCTCCCATTCCCTCTTATAAACACTCACATACAGAGTGCACATCAGGGCACACTGATGGCTGTAGAAACAACAACTCATTGCTGCTTGTCAGTATCTGAGCACAGTCTTAATGATTCAACCTTTTAGATCACATCTCCTTCACCCATTAGAGGACATAGAAAGCTAATGCAGTAGCTACCGCTCACTCTGTCTGTCTTTCTGTCTCTCAGTTTCTTCTTTCACTTTCTCCCTCCATTGGTCTTTCATCCTTTCGGTCTGTTTCATCCTCTCTCTTTGTCTTTTAAGACAGTATCTAGGTTTATGTCCAGTACAAGTATGTACATTGTGAAACAAATGTGTGGCAGTTGCAGTTTATTGAAACACATTTGAATTTGGTTTGTTGAAACTCAAAATCATAACAGTGGAAAAAAATCTGAACATTAACCTGAACATACTAAAACATCAAATGTTTAAAATATCTGTCAACAGAAATGGTTTCTATCAGGTACTTGATGTAGTATAATAATAGTTTGTTTAATCAGAGTATTAGTCGATGGAAAGGTTCACACAAAGTCTGAAAAGTTTGGAAAATGCTTAATTTGAACCATTATGTTTTCAAGGTTAGTAATGTGCTTGAATTTGAAAATACTATAATGCTGATTTTCATCATAAGC
Organism: Nannoperca obscura; assembly: GCA_036024295.1. Lineage (NCBI taxonomy): Eukaryota > Metazoa > Chordata > Actinopteri > Centrarchiformes > Percichthyidae > Nannoperca > Nannoperca obscura. The sequence goes on from JAVQJL010049023.1 coordinate 1,876, forward strand.
TGGTGTTTCATCTAAACATCACTCGTGTAAACCAAACATCTTTTAATATTTCAAATGAAACAATCCCATCGTCATATTCTTTGTTTTCTCCTGGCATTTATAAAAACAATTAAAGTCTTAATTCTGGAGAGTCTGGGAATGTGTGGTTTATTAAAAGTGCTTAAAGATGTTTGAATTTTACTCTTAAAAAGCTCTACAAACCCTTAATGCAGCTTTTATTATCAACATTTGGATTTCAACACCAACTTCCATTTCAAACTGTTTGATTTCTCATCAGCATTTCAGACATTTTCCTGAACTTGACTTGACATATGGAGTGAATGATATGTGCCTATAAACTACCACATAAACTACATTGGCATCAAAACATGCCATTAAATCATCAGCTGTCTCATTAAAGACTAGACCTACGTATTGTTCAAAATGTTTCCATATCAAGTTTCAGTGCTAATGCCAAATAAATGTGGTCATATTAAGGACACAGTGCTTAATAGGGCTGGGTATTGTAAAAATAATGGGTTTTCTTTAAATATCTGTTTTCTAATGTTCTTAATTTTGTTGTGTGCACTTACAGAATAGTAATAATGGGTATGTGTTGTAACAGGAGAAAAGGAAGAAGCAGACAGAGATTGAAAACAAGAGGAGGCAGCTGGATGATGACCGACGGCAACTCCAGCATCTCAAGGTACACACACACTCCACGTCCACATGCTTACACATTTTGCACATGCCCTATTTGCACCGCTGTGCTCGAGGGAATATGTTTGGGGTAATTAGGTTACAGGTGGAGTGTTAATATTTAGAAGTCATTGAGTTGTTGGTTACAGTACAATTAGTGGGGTTAGGATGTTCTTTGCAATTTAAGCAGGCGGTTTACAACGAACAAAAATCAAACACTGGTATGTTCTCACAGGTGATATTGCGGATTACAGACCAAAAAGTAAGACTATAGTGAACTTTAAGTGACGCAGTGTATGACAATCAGGGCATGTCAAGATTCACTTGTTTAATACTTTTACGTCCTTAGCAGTGGGGTTGAGACACAGTTTACCTTTTATTTCCTCTTTAGGTAGGCAGGCCCCAGGATGAATCAATTCCAGGAAAGAAATTCATCCTTGGGTCCCTGAATCGGGTCATTGAATGAACAAAGAACTATCAAGTGTTATTTTCCCTATTGTACTGCTTCAGTTTCATTCACAAACACCTGAGAGAGCAATATAATGAATATGGTAATTAAAGCACCTGCATTCATCGGGACTGTGCTTATAAACTCACTGAATCAGTAAGAAGCAAGAAAAGACAGCTGGAAAGTAGGTATTCTTAGCGGACTGTCAAAAACTTCACACCATATTTAAACGATACCAGGTCTCGCTACCCCTGCCTGCTATTCAACCTGCCTTCAAGTGTGGCACTTCAGAACAACATACTAGTATAACCAGTATAACCATACTATACCATCCCTTTATCTTCTTTTTTTTTAACTATGTTGTTGTGAAAAACAATACCAGGGTCGGTTCAAAGCATCTTAGCTGTAACTTTACTGCAGCCATAGCTTGTGTTGTCTTTGCTTTGGATTTTACTGTCCATATACACTTCATGTGTATTGTCATCATCTTGACTCGCAAATTGCACCATCTTGCATGGACAGATGTCAAGTCATGTCAAGTGTGACCTGAACCCCTACATGCCTCTCCCTTACTCTTACCAGAACAGACAAGCTGACAAAAATACTGCCGGTCAGTTCTGTGCTTTTGGGAATTATTATCTACACGTGAGCAGTGTTAAAACACCCACACAACAAGATTAAACACAGCAATTCCTTTCAAATCCATCAATGCCACGTAGTGAGGTACTCCCTAACTGCTGCTGTCACAGAATGTTCAGACTGGAAACACCAGCAGCTCCTCCACACACACACACACACTCCCTAAAAAACACACATTCAAATCTGCTTGCATGTGGACACACACTTATTATATCAGAGCCAAGGCTTTTGTCAGTGAATGTGTCAGCACTATCAAAGCTATTTCAGCCACGGACAATACAGCAGGTCACAGATACGAGAAAAGGTTGCGGTGCTCAGAAGTGTGTGTGTGTGTGTGTGTGTGTGTGTGTGTGTGTGTATAGTTGTGGCTAAAGTGCCTGTGACCTGTGCTACTGCCCTTGCATGCTCCCACTTTTTCTATTTTCAGAGCAAACCTTTTTATGGGTGTATCTGTACGGGTATGTGTGTGTGTGTGTGTGTGTGTGTGCGTCACTTTATAAAAGAACACAGAAGCCTCAGACAATGCGGAGGGCTTTGGTAGAGGAAACAGATTTTTGTCCCACTCCCACCAACAGGAAACGGCTCTTACACCCACCGCACCCCGCTTTCGTCTCACACACGCAGAGACACACACACATAGACACCGACACACAGAGGGGAAGTGTAATCACGCTGTCCAGGAGCATTAGATGGCTCATTGTGCAAACCACAGCAAGTATGGCTTTTCCAGAGGCGGCCTTCATGTGGAAAACCCAATAAATATCTCAGTTTACACACCACATTTTTATAAGGGTGTACCTGCCCCACCATTAAATCACAATAATAAACACACATAGTCACGCTCTCGCAGTGCAGACAAAATGGTGAGGTGACGTAATACGATGTTAACACAGAAAGCATTAATAGGAGTTCTGTTTTGAATTAGCAAGCCATGACAGATATGATTATCCATGCAGCAGCTGGCAGTCCCTTTAATTAAAATCTCTGAATATCAACATTATGGAAAAGTTCAACTTTATGCAGAAATATGCTTAGTTGCTTTATTGGCCAAAAGTTAGATGAGACGAGCAATACCACATGGCTGTACGGTAAATATGAAGCTAGCACCAGCAACCTGTTAGCTTAACTTAGCACAAAAACAGGATACAGGTAACTTACTTCCAGCACCTGTAAAGCTCATTATATATCTTGTTTGTTTAATCCATACAACAACCAACGTGTAAAAACAACAGGTTGTGGTTTTACAGGGATATAAACTGGTAACTTCCTGGAGGTGGATTTGGACAGAGCCCCGCAAGCTAATAAGAATGCCATAGACTGGATAAACTTTATTTTGGAGAAACTGAATTATATGTTTGCAATGAATAAAACATTTTAGGATGTCACTTTGTAGAAGAAAAGATGTAAAATGAATTTTGAAATGAAACTCTTTTCCCTACATCTGTTCAGTACATTTGGATGTGTGTGTGTGTGTGTGTGTGTGTGTGTGTGTGTGTGTGTGTGTGTGTGTGTGTGTGTGCGTGTGTCTGTGTGTGTCTGTGTGTGTCTGTGTGCGTCTGTGTGCGTGTGCGCGCGAGGCCTGTATCACAATTTCACCCTTTGTCTGCTACGTTAGCAGCTTTTAATCCAAAGAACAATGGAGGGAGACGTAACTTCAGCGCACCGGCTTTACGACTTACAGACTGGTACGTGTGTGTGTGCGTGTGTGTGTGTGTGTGTGTGTGTGTGTGCGCGCACGTGTGTGTGTGCGTGTGTGTGTATGTGTGTGTGCTCTGGCATATACATGAGTGAGTACATTAAGTGATGTCAGGCACTGGGGTAGTAGGGTGTGGTGAGCAAGCAAGTTTGAGAGAGTAGAGAGACAGAGAGAGAGAGAACGAATCAGGGTTAGATTCAGTGCCCAGGAGACCATGCAGGGCAGGGGTATGAAGAGTGTTGAGTTACACCGTGAGACTTTGTGTGCTGTAAAGCTCCGTGCTGCTGGGTGTCTGGAGCTGAATTACTCAATGGGGAAAGTAAGAGTTGAAACAAGCACAAGCAACAGGCACTTTAAGAGATAAAAGCAGATAAACGCGGATTCAAATTGGGAAAGATACACCCTGACATTTACAACCTTATTCAATATAACATGCAAAAGTTCATGAACTTTATGATGGATAGAGATGCATACAAGAGAGAGGAAGGGGCGGGGGTCGAGTCGGAGAAGGAGAAAAAAATGGGGGGGTGTGCGTTGCTCTAGAAATTCTTGTTGCATCAGTGGAGAGGAATTCACATCAAGCACAGGTCCAGATTTTCAGTCCAACTCGTGAAAGCAAAAGCTTTTTCTAGCACTTTTCCTTATGGCCAAGCAGGGTCGTCTTTCGCTACATGGCCTAACAGCTGCGAGTAACACACACTGTTATATTTACCTCAAAGCATGCCAAGCATTTGCTTTGATATTAGCTTATCTACAGGAGGGAATGTGGATGGATAGTAAAGATAAGGAAAGAGCGTTGTTTGGAAATTGACAGAGGAAAGAAACATAGATTGAAAAAGAGATGAAGAAGTAGAGGGTATGAGAATAATAAGTATAAATGATATACATTTTATTCCCATGTTGTTGTTTGTTTCAATTTGTATGGGTGTATTTAATTATCTTTTCCTAGAATTAACTTTATTTACAGTAATTTTAATGAGACTAACAGTTTACAGTCAGTAAATTTAGTCACAGTCAGTGCTCTCAACTTGTCCATAAAGATATTCTCGTAATCATTATGATCCTCTTGGAAATGGTTGATGCGGTTTAAGATTAGAACTATTTTGTTTTTATCTTTCAGTGCCATATCTAGATTCCCAATCTCACGCTCAATTGAGTATATTAGGATAATTATATCTAAGTTTGGATTTCTTTGTTCAGTGCCAGAAGCCTTGATGCACTGGCCGGGTGCCATAGTCCACTTGGCAACAACACGTTGGCAGCAGCTGAAGTATGTGACAGAATCACGGAGTGGCAGCAGTCAGCAGAGAAGTGCTCACTCGCCCTCACTGCTAGATTTTTGTTGTAGATTAGTTGAAGGGCTTGTTGTTCTCAGTGAAAGTGCCACTAATCCCTTCTGAAAGAAATCACACTGATGTCCAAGCGAGAAAGGGTGATAAAGTGCGGCATTTTGGGTAGACTGAAATGCTGCTAATAAATTAATCAACTGCTCCTGATGAAAGGCACATGATCAAAAGTCCTCTACCTGCTTTTTAATTATAGCTGACATACAGACTCACACACAAACACGTGGGGGGTTGTCACACAGGGTGTCAGGGACGATTATAGTGAAATGTGGTTTTCTTTTTACCATTGTTAAGAATGTATAGAAAAATTACATTTTGACAATTACCTGCCTTACCTATCGACTTTTCTCCTCATTCTCAACAACAACATATCTGTTTTTGTATTTCCTCTTGCAGTCGAAGGCACTAAGGGAGCGCTGGTTGTTAGATGGAGCTCCTGCGGAGGAGGAGACTCAGAAGCGTCTTCATGAGGACGAGGTGAAGACCAAACTCCTGGAGCAGGTCATCCTCAGGTCAGCATCTAAAAACCCATCTCTGTAAAAGACAGTCCAAAATATTATCTCATTTGCAAGAAATGTAAAAATGTAGGCATGCATGTGGTGCATTTTTCCAATGCTAAAGCAAAACGAATGCAGATCCTCTATAATGTATTAATCATGGAGTAGAATTCATATGTCGCACTAGACAACAATAGAGACAGAGGTGGTTGATGTGTGCGGCTGTGTTTTGTAATGCACTCAGCTCACAGGGCTGACGGTGCCTTTTGATGTCATGTGAGGGTTATGCATTGCATTACAGGTGATGTAATCCAATTTAAGTGTCCACACTGAGACGAATCTCAAGAAATGCATTTTCGGACATTGAAACCTTAAATAAATGTGATTTATTTATTTATGTGGTGTTTGAACTTGATAAAAGACATCTGGTTCCAGTCTGTGTATGTCTGAGTGCCAAGTCCAAGCATAGATAAATGGCTTATAAACAACAGGTCAGTGTTTTTTATACATTTAAATGTCGTCTTTAATTAGAAATTGTTAAAAGGCATTGTGGCTAACATGGTCAGCTAGATAAAATATGTGGTTGTGTGTGTGTGTGTGTGTGTGTGTGTGTGTGTGTTTTTTTGAGCCAGGCTGGAGCAAGAGATTGAAGAACTGGAGACAGATGTGCCAGTCAATAAGGGTGTGGCCAAAGAAAATGGTGGTAAGTTTAGTACCCATGGCAACATATGAACACCTGTGTCAGAAAGAGAAAGCGAGCTAATAACGGCCTTTTCATTTGCTCTATTAAATTGTTCCTTTCCGCCGGAGGTCATTAAAACAATATTTCCTTTTTTCCTTTGTCTCTCTGACTTGCCCTGACCACCCTCTTTCTATTTGCATTCTCCTAACCTCTCAATGATACTCTGGTGCGCCCTATAGGTGAGAATGGTGTAGTGCAGACCTCGGGTCAAACCCCCAAGAGAGAGGTGACAGGGATTGAGGCCAAGCTGCTGGGTCCTAGTCCTGACCAAGCTAGCGCAGACAACCCTGTCACCCTGGTGTTCATGGGCTACAAGACCGTTGAGGAGGAGCAGGAGACCCGCGCCACCTTGGGAATGGAAGGGGTGGATGGCAACGTCAAGGCTGAGTTTGTGGTGATTGAAGATGGGGAGGCGAAAGCGGGAGGAGAGGCCACCACAGACGACCAGGCTCCACCCAACGGGAGCATGGCAGAGAAAGAAAAGGCCAACGGAGGCGGAGAGGAAGGAGAGAAGGAAAAGGGGAAGAAACAGACCTGCAAATGCTGCACGGTCATGTGAGCTGTTTGTGTGCGTATGTGTGTGTGTGTGGCGGGGTGCACACCTGCAGCTGTGCAGGCATGTGTGCCATTGCATGTGTCTGTATTTGCAGATGTGTGTAACTATGTGTCTGTCTGTGTGTGTGTGTGTGTGTGTGTGTGTGTGTGTGTCAGGACTGGAAAAAAAACAAAAATCCGAAGTACAGTTACACAGCCAATATACCAACAATGAGAGCCAGTACGAGCTCCAGCTACACTAACAAGAACCACAAAGACTCATAAGTACACTTTACTCTGTATACTTTCTCTGATATGTATTTGACTTTTGATTTCTATTGATATTTTTCTATTTTTCTGTCTTGACATTTATATTGTATTCAGTATGTATATCTTTATTATGGGACTGTGTACTGTAAATTCATTGTTATTATTGCTGGAAAAAAAGAAAATGTATTAGCTCGCTGGATTGTACTGCTACCCACTGGGGGAAATCTGGAAACTTTAAATCATTTAAGTCAAAACAGCAAACTAAGAAGGACACAGATAGTTAAATATATATATGTATATATATATATATATATATACATACATATATATACATATATATATTTCACTGTGTAGGCCTACAAACTATTTATCAGTCAATTTCATATTGCAATATTGTCTAAGATATTATTTTAAATAGTATTTTAATATATTGATATGAAATTATGTTTTATACAATGTATTTATTGTTTTTGGTTCTCTATATCATCTCCAACCATTAACTGCATGTAAGCTTGTAAGCACTATCAGATTCGCGTTACAATCACAACAAGTGTTTGTGCTTTCTTAGACTCACACGTGCTCATATCTTTAGTCACACCAGTCTTTCTATCAGTAACAGTTGATATAATTGGCAGTGTTAGAGATGTGCATTACGTTAAAAAAGAAAATCGGCAGCACGGCGACAAAGACGCTAATTAGAACAGTGACCATATTGCAAACTAACATTAGCTTCTCATAGATACTATATGTAACACATGTACATGCAGATCACAGCTTTTGTATTTTTTAAATAAGATGGATACACTTACTTTATCAATAGAGTCATGGCAAACCATTGCGCAACAACTAGAAATGCTTAAATAATTTTGTTCTCTCAACAGTAGAATCAATGTAAATCTTGAGGTAGCACTGCATGAAGCCTTGCAACTGTTTTGACTGTGTTGTCACTTGTTAGGTCTTTATTATACGCTGTCACGTTCACATGAATGTAAATCCAGGGGTTAAATTGGGATTCGTTCTAGCATAATGAGAAGACGCGGGCTTGCTCAGCTCACCATTAAAAAGAAAAAAAGCTTTTTGTCTCTTTATGAACCAAATAAAATCTCATGATACTGTAAGTTCACTGTGTGTTGGTCGGCTGCTGGTTTCTGTCCTGCTCACTCCCAGTTTAACCCCTGACTCTTTGTCTGTAGACCAGGGCCCAATAGTGCTTGAATAGATTTACAGAAAAAGAAAAAGATTTGGGGCGTTTGAATAGACTTTTCTCACAAATAACTATACTCTCTGGGGATTTTAAATCTTTTCAGCCTAAGAACACAACATAAAGAATTTAGTTGTGCCGAGGTACACAAGCTTTTTAGTAATTATTGTATTAGAACAAGGCCATATTCTGTAACGAAGACCAGTGTAACCATTTTAAACTGTGCAGGTTGCTAGCAAGACAAATCGTGCATATATATACGCTACTGCGATTCAAGCCCTGAAAGCCTATTGAAATACATTTTGGCCCTAGTCTCCTCACTTGTTTGGCAGACAGTAGAGGCCATGGGCGGTCTGGGTCAGCGATGCTATGCCACCAATGCTTCTGCTCCCCCCAGGCTATTCCATGTCTCTGATTCACCCACACACCATCATCATTTACTCATTGTCAGTTTCATCCTCATCGTCAAACACACACAGCCCCACCTTCTATGCTCGGAGACACGCAGTTCAAAAACCTCTCAAGTTGGTGCTAATCTTGAGTCTAACGTCTAACACTCTCCATCCACCAACTATTTTTCTTTTCCAACTCGTTCCCTCTGTCTTACTCAATCTGCCTCCTGCATTGTTGAATAAGAGAGTATTTAGCAACCTTCAGTGCCAGATGCATTCTCTCAAGTCCTGCCTACATTTACCACCAGTGAAATGATCCCTTCTAACATTCCAAAGGAGGGGCAACAGGCGTGGACCGATGAAATATAGTCTATGCTTTCCATATGTACAGTTCCACTGTAATTGTACAACTTGCAAATTTCTTTCTTACTCTCATGTTTTTCTTTCCTATGGCCTCTTTGCAAGGCGGTATATTGTACTTGATGTGTGTATTTTTAAAAAAAGATGACTACATCTGTGTATTGTTGGTGCCTTTGTCAGGTTCAGTTGGTTGGACTTGTCTGTCTGCCGCCATTTTTAGACCGGGGTTTTTCTTGCTCTGCTCCTGGTCACAATGGCCCACTGGAAACACTGCCTTCTACTCTAGAGGGGCTACTACACAACTATGGTAGAATATAGTACCGATTTTTCACATGATAAATAAATGCCGCTCAGACAATAGGCAATATGCAGACTAATGTTGTTGTCTTGAAAAAACTCCACACATTTTTCTGGGATTAAGACTTTATGCAGGAGACTAACTGACAGTCTATGTATTTATGTACAGTATATACACATGTATATATGTGTGCATAGCTATAGGCATACATCTGTATACATAGAAATACATATTTGTTTAGCTAAAGCTTTGCTTAATAGTGGGTCTCTGGGACAGCAGCAGAAAAAGCAACCTTGTGTTAGACCAATGCCTGTTCATCTATTCTGTGGTCGACTAAACGTTTACTCTTGAATAAAACTACTGTTTGATTACAGCAAGTCAGATAAGTGTGTATGTAATTAACCAAATGTACAAATGCTGTAGATAGAAGCGTACACGAGCCATGCTTAATGATGTGCATGTTTTTTGGCATCTGAGCTGATGGAGTCACAGATGGGGACAGGAGACCCTTCTGGGGAGAAGTACACACAATAATTCACAGATTAGCCATCCATTTATTAAATGAATAACGCAATTGGTTGGTAAAAATTCCAACGGAAATAATATACACTTGAACTACACCTCATTTATAGAGAATTAGAAGAGTACCTCTGTAAAGTGCACTACCCAGAATATGCCACTAGAGAGCATAGGTCTACTGTTTTGGAAGTTAATCCTATTGTCAAAAATACTGTATTGTGTTTGTGTGTGTGTGTGTGCATGTGAAAGAAAGAGACAGGGGGAAGGGTGATTAGGGAGACAAAGATGGAGGGGCACATAAACATAGGCATTTATCAGATGGAGGTCAGTTATGCACTATTCAACAAAAGGCAGCTATAATTACACTGCTTTGTGCTGCAGAGGTTCTGCCTCTGATAAATAACAATTAAAATCTTCTCTTGAGCCCTGGATGGACGTGGGAGAGGCCTATTCACTTTGTAGACACATTCACTGTGATGAGACAGAGTTTTGTTTTTACCATTTAATAGAAGTGGCAGAAGTGTTCCACATCACAGGACACCACGTATATTGTGTGCTGTTTTTAGGTCACACCTGTGACAATGCTTTTCCACACATTCACATACACACACTCAAAAGCACGGGGGGGGGGGGGGCGCCTTCTTAACTGGATTCGACCAGGGGAAAATAAAAAGTCATGTTTAAATTTTAATTGAATTAGAAGAGAAAATGACATTTCTGGGATAAGAAGTCCCAACGCAGAATTCAGCACTATCAGCTCTATGACAGCAAAGCTAAATCTTATTGTTGTCGTGGTTACAAGTATCAGTACCATGTAAACTTTAGCTCAGACACAGGGTAGGCACACAAACACAATGTAATGAAACAATAAAACTCCCTTTCTTTGAAAATCCAACCTCATTCAGCCCAAACTAATTATTTTTCCCAATATCTGTGGGAATTGTAGTCCTTGGTGGTGCAACAGTGTTTCAACAGCTGCTGTCCGTCGCTCATATTTTACAGGAACAAATTACTGTACACACATCATATTCACACACATCACCAAGTGATGTTGCCACTTTGTACTGCTGTCATTAGCCACTTTATCTGGCTTTTTGTTACTTCTCAACTTCAGATTTTAAGACTCCTTTTCATTCAGTTCTTTCACCTCATTTCCCCAAAAGCGTAACATTAGAAACCGGTCCGTCTGACAACTGTATGATTTAAAGAACTGAATGTTTCTTCATATGAAGGTCTTTTCTTCTCTTTTGTCGTATAAATTAGCAAGCCAGCGTGTAGCTTCATAACAGCCACCTACTTGGCTGGATTGTGAAGCGCTAAAGGCAACAAAATAAATCGGGAGAAAAACTTAGATCATACAAATTAATAAATAAATGATATCTGCCAGACCTCTTTCTTTATATAGTCCACAATGCATTCCATAATGATTAAAATGTCATCATGTTTTGCTTCTTTCAGTGATAATACTAGTACATTACTTTATAATAACACATGTTCAACTAATTCTGGTTAATTACAGTGTGTGCATATCCCTGTTGGGTGCTTACCTACTTAAAAAGTGTGTAATAGAGCTGTACTGGTTATGTTGGTGACCTCCTTCTGGCCTCTACACTGCCTAATATTTGTATACATGTCTACTTGTTTCATTGTGACCCCCAGAACTCTTGCCTTTAGCCATTTTAAACTACATATATTGCCTACAGGATCTTGTCCTGACTCGAAACTTGTTGTGCAAACTACAGTATCACTGTAATTATCACCTTTATTGTGTTGTACCTCACCAAAACCTGTGTTGTTGTTCAAACATTAGACTGAGCGGTGAAAACTGCGATACCTGTGTGACCTGAATCTAAATTTGAATAGGTCCTCAAAGTATTGGTCACTACTCCTGTGGGCTATGTAGGTGGGAGAATACTTCTCTTTCAATTTTAAATCCAGATTTAGATCTTTATCTGTAATCATAAATAACAAACACTTCATGACCTGTGATTTACCCAGTGTGTGTGTATAGATGTGTGTGTGTGTATATATATATATATATATTTAAAAAACACATAACATCACACATATATAACATTTATTAGGCTACAAGTACTGTAGACCTACATAAGTACAATTTTGAGGTGCTGTTCTTTAGTTTTTCCTTTTTATGCAACTTCAGCTCCACTACATTTCAGAGGTCAGATGTAGTTACTTTGCAGATAAAGATTTTACATACAAAGCATAAAAGAGCATCTTATTAAGATATGATCCATCGTAGATTAATCTACCCAATAAAGTAGTGTCGGTCTATATGCTACTTAATGCATATTACTAACTAAACACGATAATATCACTTACGTGGGCCATCTTTCTGCGTGACTTTTACTTTTGATATTAACCGTTAGCACATTACGTAAGTAAGATTTGGGGTGTAGAACACGTCCTTAGTATTCATCTTTGAAGAGTTGTTTAAATGCTGCTGGCAAGTACAGTAGCCCATAAGATATCACGAAAGCCCACATATTTAACTCCGACCCCCCCTTTGTCCCCTAGTCTCGTTTCTAGGATAAACTCGGCCGTTTGACCTGTTCTTTTACTTCATCAACGCTTTGTAACATATTAAACGCGATCAAACCTAACCACTTGATATGATGTACTGGAAATTTGCCGCGGCCTCCTTTTTTTCACAAAATGATGGCCGTCTTGTCCAATCGCGACTAAAGTAGAAGCTTGTCCCCGCCTGTTTTTTGGCTCTTGAAAGTGCCTGGACTAATCAGCGCTCGCCTCCGTGTGTTCAGCCATTTTGTAAGAAAATCAAGCAAGTCTGCCGCCCTACCTTCGCTTCAGACCTGCAGTTTTTTTCTTGTGCAATGGACGGGTAAGTGAAAAAGATCCACACTTAAGACTTAAATTTATCAGGTAAACCGACTGCTGAGTAATTTTGTTTTATATGTCGGTAGTTTATTCAAATATTTTGATTCTGATGGCTGTTTGACTTAACCGTTACACCGTGAAAGTTTTGAAACTGTTTTTTTTCCATCAAAACATGCAACAGTTAGCAGGAGCGTAAGCTAACTAGCAGTTGCTAGCCATTGCTACTGCTAGGAAACGTTAGTTACGTGAACCGTCTGAACGGACATATTTTATCGTTTTATGTACATTGCACTAACGTTAACTAAAGCAAGCATAATTAGACGAGAGTTAACCTCGGTGAAAACTTTTTTTACTAACATATTGGCGATACCCCGTCGTTTGCTAACGCGGGCATTAGTTAACGTTGGCTAACTGTACCTTGGTAACTTGGTTTCATGGGAGCTCGAGCGCTAGCTAAAGCAACGTGTCTCATTTCCGCATTCATTTGTCTGCGGATTGCCAGGGCCATGTTGAAGATGTTTGGCCTGATCATTTCACGTTGATTGAATCAGACGTCTACTCCGGGTTATCCAAACAGTGTAACTTACACTATAGCGCGTTGTTTTAATCAGGCTTATTCTACTCTTTTTTTCACCTCTTTTTTTTTGATCACCTGCATTCGACAGTTGTAAGGACTTGCAGTGTGAATGGTGCCTTGAACTCGCTCGGTGTTACGCTTTTTTTATTAGCGATTTGTTCTATTATTACTTGTGCTAAGTGTCCTCTCTCTCTCTCAACCCTGCTCTTATGGTTTGCCAATCTACTACAGCCGCCTAGACGCTGACTTGTATCCTCTGGGATCCGGCTACGTCCCTGAAATTGAGTAAGTATTGTTTGTTGTTTAGCATGGCCGACTTTAGCTCGAATTATTTAAATTGCTGTGGTGCTTTCTGAATTACAAGCTTCGCAAATGTACTCATCGCTGAGTGAGGAAGTCAGTTTGCTTTTGCTTGAACGGCACGATTTCTTTCATTTTCTAAGCACTGTCTTTCGGGAGTGCAGAATGTTCTGATGTGATGAATTGTTTGTTAGATTATGGTTCATTGTCCTCGAGTTTTCGTATAATAATCAGCTTTCCTTCTCTTTAACAGCAGTGTCCATGACATATCAGTTGGCACAAAGGTACGTTTTTGTTTTACCATTTACTCTTTATAGTTCTGCTTCCTTTCACACTCCCTCATTTCACTGACTATACTACAGAATAAAGGCCAAGAGTTAAACTTGTGTGTAATTATGCAAAACTCTTAATGCATTCTTTCCTAAGTAAATACTGTAGTTATACATGTACATGTGTGAGTGGTGTTGATTGTGATACCTTTTGAATTATTTGTCAGTTTAAAGTTCCATTAGGTTTTGTACTTGTACGATTGCTATCTTGGCATTGATAGTCTAATTAAATATATATGTTTGTGCTGTAATTGGGATGCTATTGTTTACCAAATGAAAACTCATTATCTGATCTCAAAACTAAGTGTGGCAGGGGTCTCTCCATGCCCCACTAAACCTAAATAGTTTTTTAGGAAGAAAAGGGTTGCAAAACCTCTTTAGAAGTAGGGCTGGAAAAGAACTGTTTCGACTTTGAGGACTTGAATAACATAGTCTGTCAGTTTGCAAGAGCTTCCTCTATAATTACAGAACTGCTGTCCAAAGCCATTTCTCATGTGTAATGAGTTTGCAGCTGCAGGCTGGCCCTCCTTTTTAAAGATTTATGATATGCAACCAAATGGTCAGCACATAGAGGTTGCGGCAACTCTCAAGACTCTGGACATGGAATATTTGATAATTAAATTAGAATAGATTATCTGAGGTGCGGCTTCATGTTTTCCTGTTCTGTTTCTGTTGGGTTGTGTGGAAGTGAAACTTCCTGTTTATTTTGTGTGTTCCATAATAGCCTGTTGGTCTTGTTGGAATGTTAAGAAAGCAGCTGAATCTTGCCCCAGCGCTTGATATTTATTCACTCGTTTTTATCACAAGACTAGTCAACCAGCAGCAGTGCAACACATCAGTATTGTCCAATGTTGATCCTTTTGCACGAAACCCTGATAATTTCTAGTGATGAGGGGGCTGTTGTATGGTTATGTAACGTGCAAACGGGTTGTGTAAACTTGTTGAAGAGGGAAATATTTGTTTTTGGCAAACTGATGTTTGGTAACTGGCGTACCCAATAAAAATTCTTGCTTAAGTAGTAATCCTTAGTAACACGGCCTGGGGCAGCTATGTGTAGGTGGAGTAATTGAACTCAACTTAGGGCTGTAATGATCCTCCCACAACAGTCCTCATCCTCCCGACCAAAGGTCTTTACGCTGTTTAAACAAGCACTCTGATACACATGCTGTAACAGGGACACACCCCACCCCCTCTATTCATTATAAGTGGTATTTCAGTAAGACCTGTTTTTCATCAGGTCAACAATGCTTGAATTAATTGGTGCTGATTGATGCTTCAGGTTTGACTCCTGATGTGATTCTTTGCTCTTAAATTTTTCCCGTTTTCTGGATTTGATGTGCTGCGGTAATGATGATTTAGTTATGGAGCGCTGCCTTGCTGGAATCTGTAATTATTCCGTCTGGGCAGAGTGTCTGGCATTCCGCGGTCGCATTCCAATCTCCCCCCTTTGGCCCCCTGGTGAGGCACAGCTCCCTGCCCCCTCCACTGGCAAAGTCTGATCACAGTGAGCAAACATGTCTGTACCTGTGCTCTTCTCCCTTTGTGCTTTTCCTGAGAGATTACCGCCCACCAACACATCCTCCACCCCCCCTTCCCAGCCTAAACCAAGATAAGGTCGCTTGCCAATACAAGTAAAAAATGAATTCTCTCTGAATTAGTTTTAATTAAAACATAATGGGTTTTTGTTGCCTTCATGTTCTTTTCCTCTTTTAATGCAACGCAAACCAGGTGTGATGTGGTGTATGGATGAGGGAAATTGCCCAGTTCCCTTTTTTTAAGGTTGACAATAGGCCACTGCCATTGTTGGTTAGAGGAAGCTGCTAAACAGTTTCAGAATGTGGGCCAGTAATGTGTCATCGTCTCCTGAAGGGCTACTATTATACAGTGTCAGCGCCCTGAGCAAACAAAGGATGTGAACAACCCGGTTCACATTTAGTGGGATTGTGTTTGAAAAATAACGTTTGGCACTGTGTTGGATTCAACTGACAAAACAGAAGAAATTTTTATTTTTCTGCCACTGGCTTTCTAACTTAACTTTTCCTTTGTGCTGCTCTGCACGCTGCTTCCAAACGCTTTAGGAATCTTCAGTCAATTGTTAGACAATCCCCTGTTTTGTATGCGACTTAATGTTCCTGCTCTGCATTGCAGAGTATCTTAGCTTTGTGGTTATTATTAGAATGAGGAACTAGGGGGAGAGAGGATGGAACAGTAACCATCAGTCCCCAGGAGGAAGTTTAGCAAACCCTGGAAGCAGACCTGATCTTTCTGCTCTTCCTGTTTGTAGCTGGTCTGCTGACTGATAATTTGACACTGCCCGCCCATGACCATTGAGTCAGGCTAGAGCCACATCCTTCATTTCTCATGGCTTGTGTCTGCCCATGGCCCATTTATCAAGCAAAAATATTGTTTTTTACATTTTCTTCCCACCAACTAGAACACACAACTCTCTCATCCAGTACAGTCTTTAATGCAAGCCTCTTGTTTTATACTCATATTTTTATCATTAGTTGTAAGTTCTAGACTTCAATATGAGCCAAAACCCCACTTCATTAAAAAAGGCAATATTTCCTTTTTCAATTGCATCCCATGCTGAATAAACCATTCTTGAAGTCTAATAAGCCCATTATTATTTTAGCTCAGTGAGGTCCATGTATGTAAAGATTTGAACATTGGCCAAAGCAGGGGGGCCCTGATCCTAAAGCCACAGTGAGAAAGGCACAAGAATGTCTCTTGTTGCTTTAAAGTTTATTAAATGAGATAGCAGACCCTGTTTGTGTGGGCTTCAGGGTGAGAGTGACCGACTCAGCCAAACCATCTGGAAGTCAAAAGTAGTTTATACCACCGCTTTCAATGTGGTGCTCTCAGAGCAACTAACTCTGTACCCCCGCACTGCCCCTTTTACACTCTGTAGAGGCACTAGCAAATGTTGTCCCAGGCCATATGCATGCCCTTTATGAGTCCATTTTGGAGCATGACTGCAATCCAACACCATGCATTTTTAAAAGCCAAGATTCACAAGGTGGAGAAGAACACAAGCAAACCTGCATGAATGGTTGTTGTTAAAGTGCTCCGGGCCTCTTCAACTCCCAGAGTGTCCTTGGGGCTCCATATGTGTGTGTGCTGCCGTGTAACAATGCCCCTAGTCTCAGTCCGAACAGGACCTTCATTGTAGAGTGTTGTAGAGCTTAGGCTGCTGAGCCACTTCTTGTGACTGCTATACTTCATCTCCCACAACCACAAACATACGCTCAGCCCTGAAACAGCACTTGTATATCTACTAAAGCGAGAGGACAGACTCGCTGTTTCAGCAGACAGTAAACGACTGTGGGCCGGGAGTATCCCCATCTTGTCATCAGATCTAGAGGGCTTCAGTGTGTTATCCATCCTCCTAATACAGTATTATGAGAGGATGGGCTGTACTGACTGACAGCTGCTAAGCTTTTACTGCTGACATGGGTGCTTAAAGCTGAATAGTTGCTGTTCCTCCTTGAGTGGGATTGGCAGGAAAGCATGATAATTTGGTACATTGCCCCAAGTCAGAAATAATGCCCAACTGTGACTTTAAGGTTTTGAACTAAGCAATGCTGTTGGAGTATAAAATGGGATAGGAAGACATGATTGTGAAGTCAAATATCCCTGCTGACAAGCTAGGTCTCTTAATTCTTCCTGGTAAGGACGGTGGAGTTCTTCTCAAGCGTGTTTGCTCAATCCTCTTTTGGTTATCAGATTACTTCCTGCTTCATCACACAATGGCTCGGTAATATGAGAGCTGTGCTCTCCACCTGCCACGCTGTGCCCTCATTGGTGGATGTACTATAGTGAACCATTGTTTTCTCTCCCTCTGCAGAGGGGATCCGACGAACTCTTTTCTTCCTGCATATCCAACGGGCCCTATATCATGAACTCAGGTAGGGGGGTTGCCATGGAGGGTGAATCCTTTTTATTGAAGGGCTTGTCGTGTCTGTGTTTGTGTTTCCATGACGATCAATCCATTATTCAAGAAGAACCAGAGCCTTCTGTTCCCTCCCTGATTATATCTGCTTCTGTGTTTTGTTTTTTTTCCTCTCTCTCGCAGCCAATGGCAACGACAGCAAAAAATTCAAAGGTGACGTTCGCAGTCCTGGTGTTCCGTCACGTGTGGTCCATGTACGCAAGCTGCCCAACGACATAAATGAGGCTGAGGTTATTGGACTGGGACTGCCCTTTGGGAAGGTCACTAATCTGCTGATGCTTAAAGGGAAAAACCAGGTAAGGACTGATATATGCCGGTCTGCTCACCAAACCTGTATAACTTGCACTCCTGGGTAACATTTCTCTCTAGGCCCGGGACAAGGATCAGCTTTCTAGCCTTCTGTCCTGACCTGAAAATTATGACAACGACCCTTTTGTTACATCCTCGTGGTTTAGTGGGTAGAATGAGAATTCTACTTACTGAGATTTCTTGGAAGAAGACATTGAATGTCTTCATTATCTCCTGTTTTCTATTACCTGCAGTTGTGCGTCAAAACAAATAAACACGTCAAATGGAATTTGGCTAAAAATAACAGTGGCGGGCAGTGAAACTGTTCATAATTAGAAAGATTTACAACAGTCCCGCTAAGTTATTAGGTCTGCTTAATAAATATTGCCTCAGAGTGGCACCTCGTTAATTGAATGTTTCTCTGTTCCTCCCCTGCAGGCGTTCTTGGAACTGAACAGCGAGGAGTGTGCACAGACGATGGTGAGCTACTACTCCTCTGTCACCCCTGTCATCAGAAACCACCCCATATACATGCAGTACTCAACCCATAAGGAGCTCAAGACGGACAACTCTCCCAACCAAGTGGTAAGGGCTTGCGCATACACTTCGTTTTCATGTCTGCTGTTACATTGTTACACACTTTACAATTTACTACTGCTTTCTTTTCTCTGTCTATGCTAATAAGCTCCTCTGTCTTTTCCCATTAGCGAGCCCAGGCAGCTCTGCAGGCAGTCAATGCACTGCATGGAGGTGGGATGGGAAGCATGGCCATTTCTGCAGATACAGTTAGCATTGGAGGTGGAGGAACGTCCCAAAGCCCTGTACTCAGAGTCATCGTGGAAAACCTCTTCTACCCCGTCACCTTGGATGTACTGCACCAGGTACATGATGTTTTTGTAGTTTGGCTGAACCACTATAATTACCTAGTGGTTCAGCTTCAACAACCTATATTATTGTCTTGCTGGTTCATTTTTTAATCTTTAAACAGATTTTAATTTGGGTGGTGGGGTTCTCTGGCTGACTGGTTTCATATTAACTTATCTGCATTTTTATTTTCAGGGTCTCATTCTTCTGTTTTTTAATTGTTAGTAGTTGTTTTTTTAACACAGCAGCCATCATTGATGTGTAAAATTAGCAATGGAATGTGCGACTTTATGGTTAGGTTTCTTTATTTTTCAATTCTACAGCATGTACAGGACATACAGAGGATTGAAATATCGTTACTCTCAATCCCTCAGTGAATACACAACTAAATACTTAATTTAGTTAATTGTATTACTATATATATTTATATAATTTACTTGTACCATGTGTACACAAACACATTTTGACTTGTGCAGTAGTACACTCTACTACTGTAAATATATTTTTTCTTATCTTCCAGTACAGTAACGAAAATGTTTTTTCCTTAAGTCTGGTGTCATGAGCTCATCACTAATCGTGCTGTCTCCTCCCCAGATTTTCTCCAAGTTTGGCACTGTGCTGAAGATCATCACTTTCACAAAGAACAACCAGTTCCAGGCTCTGATCCAATATGCCGATGGCATGACGGCTCAGCACGCCAAACTGGTAAGACTAGTACAACTAATGCTCTCTTTGTCATGTTTCACTTTGAGGTTGTTACCATTGAGTAACAAATTACTGTTTGCCATGTTACCTTTGCAATACAGTAGAGATTGGCCACGACAAATAAACCAATTTAAAGCAAACTATTGCAGCTACAGTGGGATGTGTACATTGTGGTCCAATTGATCAAATATGTAACTGCAGTTAATATCACCTATGTAAAAACAAAGCCTAATGCTCCAATATCTGTGTCAGTCTCTGGATGGACAGAACATCTACAATGCCTGCTGTACCCTGAGAATCAGCTTCTCCAAGCTCACAAGCCTCAATGTCAAGTACAACAACGACAAGAGCAGGGATTACACCCGCCCAGACCTCCCCACTGCAGATTCACAGCCCTCACTTGACCACCAGACCATGGCAGCGGCTTTTGGTAAGATTGGGACATGATTTAAAGACCCATTTGTAAATTTTAACCAGACTGTGTATACATAGTCTAGTTGGCTTTGAAATAGCACGTCTACTTCACCAAATATGTACTTGATTTTTCAGTCCGTTAATAAAAAAAAAAGCATTTTCAATTGGATTTCTTTAGATATTAGTTTTTTACCTCGATCATTATTGCAAGTACACACTGATGGAGAAGTTTGTGTTCTTATTTATTTGTTTGTTCCCTCTTGTCCCAGCTGCGCCAGGCCTAATTTCGGCCTCTCCCTATGGCGGCGCTCATGGCTTCCCCCCAACCTTTGCCATCCAACAGACAGGTCAGTACACAATCTTTCTCTCATCCTGCTCTGCTGTTTATAATGATACCTGTATAGGCCTTTCACAATAATTACGGTATCGACTTATCATGTGATATATGGACATGCCGTCGGTTATTTTTGCTGGCTGGGATATTGCCTATTGTGCTTAATGCGTGTTTGTTTACATAGAATGTCACAAACCTTTTTAGCCAACATGAATCAACAGCAGGGTTTGCCCTCCATTATTGGACGCAGAGCCTAGCAATTTTTCACAGCACCTTAGCTGAAAGGAACAGAAACAAACTGCGATACACACTTAACCATAAGAATGAATTTAAAATCAAAACGATGTCCGTACACAGATGAATATAAGGTGTTAAGCTACTCTATTTTAGACTAGATTTTTCCTGACATCTACATAATTCCAACCAGAAAGTTTGGACGAATAAGCCCCAAAAGGACTTGGTTTCAAAGCCACATTCCACAGCTCCAGTGTGGCAATTTTATATGGCCATTTATCGTAATTATTTCTGGGACAATATATCATCCAACAAAAGTTATCGTGACAGGCATAGACCTGAATCTCATCTTCAAATGTTTGCCTGCTACATGCTGTATCTTATTGGCTTTGACACTAACACTCTTCTTATATTTCTCCTTAGCAGATCTCTTCACTATGAGGAGAGCAAAAAGTAATTCATATTTTGTTCCTCTCAGGCCTGTCGATGCCTGGTATTCCCGGTGCCCTAGCATCCCTGGGTGTGGGCCATGGTGGAATGGCGGCTGCCGCTGCGGCCGCTAGCCGGCTCGGCCTGTCAGGGCTCGGTCCCTCTGGGGGACACCATGTCTTGTTGGTCAGCAACCTAAACCCTGAGGTCAGTGCACTCACTAGGCTTAAAGAGTTCTACATCCTGCCTCTGCAGTGCTGAGAAATGTTTAAATGTTACAGTGCCATTTGTTTACACCATGGTTCATGGACCTGGAATCCATTTGTCCCAAGACAGGGCGTGGCCCCCATTTCCCACCACCTCCATGTAATCAGACTAGTTGGAGTACCATCCCTCTGTTTTTAATTTAAAAGGGGGTCATCGAGTCAAAACCTCTTTTCTTTCAGGACCTCTCTGTTTGACAAAACTTGCTGCATTTCTGACCTGCCACTTTGCTCACTGTGAATTTTAAGTTTATTCAAAACACTAACTTCTTTTTTTTTTTTACTTATCATTTCATATCTTCATTTTTGTCCATTAGTTGAAATCATTCTTAAGTTGTTGGAGAGACAATATTACTTTTTTCTTTGTATTTTTTTTGAAGAAACATGTCCGTGATTTAGATTTTATTTTATATATAGTGTGTAGAATGTACAGTATAAGTAGTCTGTCACTCATTACATTTACTGTAGTTATGTAGTCATTACAGTAAGAATGTTCATTTTAAGTTGAAACAGGATTATAAAAATTGATATTCAGATTTGACTGTTTTATTATAATGTAATTTTAAATAATCTAAACAAACATAGTATGTAATTTAAAAGTACATATTGTCTCTGCCTTTTTCTGTATTTCATTGTTAATCTTTTTTTCTCTTCTTTTTCTCCTAGTGTTCCCATAGTGACAGTGTATTTTAATTTAGCCAGTTCTACTGTCTGAAGCACTACATTTCTTTGTGTATACTGACCTTGTTTTTTACTTCCTTTTTTCTCTCTCTTCTTTCTCTGTACCCCCCTCCCTCTTTTTATATTAAAACCCCCTCACCTCAACTCTTGCCAACTGACTGCACGCCCCACAACCAATTGTTCCTTCTGTCCTCCTCTCCCCTCTGTTACTACTACAACCACTCCTCCTTCCACCCACCCACCCCTTTTTGTCCCCAATTTGGACATCACCAACAAATTGAAAACACAACCAAAACGCAACATCTGCACCTCTGTGGTCCCTCCCCCGATTTTGGCATCATCTGTCATCCACCATCTTCTTTCTTTCCTCCACTTCATCTACATCTTTCTTTTCTCTACTCCCTCCTCTCTCATGCTATTCGAATTCTCTCCTCTTCCTCTTGTCCTATCTTCATTCTCTTCGTCCCTCATGCCTCTCCTTCCTCCATGGTACTGTGGCCTTCCTGTGGACCTCGCTGCCTGTGGCCTGCGGACATGTCCCGACTCCACTCCACTGTCCTCCACTCCGCTCCGTCTCTTTTCCCCTGTCCCCTGTTCCGTATCCCCCTTTGGCCCCCTGCCCCGCTGCTCCCCCTGCTGTCTCTAAAGAGCGTTACACCACACTGCCTCTTTATTCTTTTCGGTACGTTATCATCCTTTCATCTCCTTTTTTATTACTACTGTTACCTGGCAAGGTGGGCATGTCCTTGTCTCATGTTGTTGGCTTTGTTTTTGTTTTTTTAACCACTGATGGCTCGTCATCAGGCTCCAGGGCTATGAAGGGGTGGGGGTGTCTGTTTGTGTTGGGGTTTGTATGACCTGTTTTGGTTGTTGTGGGTTTGTGTGAGGAAAGTAAGGTGAGAACACCACACAAAGCTGCAGCATTTCATTTAATTTTTAACGGCACTGGTTTACTGTCCATGAGCAAAAATATTTGCAGTGTTTCATCTTCAAAGAGCACAGCCCCCTTAATGGAAATATTGCCTTACTAGAAGAAATGCAGGGATCATTTTGTTCGGGAATGAGGCGGGAAGCCGATCTAAATTCTAAAACATCACCCTCAGGAAAAGGATAAAAGTCAACACTTTATTTGGTTCTGCACGGTTTGATTTTAAGCCATGAAAATTCATAAAATTTCATTTTTGTTAAGTTGATTTATTTATTTATTTTCCTGTGGTTGCCTTGAGTCACTCAGCAACAGTACATAGAAAGATGAAATGCTGCTGCTTTTTGAGTGATTGTGAGTTGACATATCCCTTGGATTATGTCACCATAATATTCTTTTACAGTCTCTCAATTATTTTAATGTAGGTATGTGCATGTTTAGTTTATTCCTGCATGTCTCTATTAGGGCAAGTTGGTCAAGAAATCATCTTTTTCTTTGCTGTAGCGTAATCAAACCAATCAGAACCGCTCATTTTACTACTTTTTTGTTTTGTCTTTAAATCACTACCTCCCCCTTCTCAAGCATAACCGTTGTTGCTATCGGCATCTGTGTAACTGTTATCTATGTAGGATTAGTTCTATTGATTCCATGCAGTATTGAACAGATATTTTAGTAGAATAGCCCGACAATTACTTCTTAATCAAATTGTTCATTTAGTAGCAATATGAATGTTAATGACACTTTTTTGATGATTTTAAATTCTTTTGTTGCTGTGATTGGCTGTGTGGCTCCTGTTATTGCTGTGTTCTTCATTGAATTTGCATTGTGACACCTTCATATTCCTCCTTAGGTGTGTATGGCGATGTGATGAGAGTGAAGATCCTATTCAATAAAAAGGAGAATGCTCTGATCCAGATGTCTGATGGCACACAGGCTCAGCTAGGTAGCTACACTCCAGCCCTGCAAAACACTATCTTCTTTCTTTGATCCATCATTTTCTTTCATCTTGTTTTTTTTTTTATTTTACCATATTTATTTTGAGCCTTTACCTAGTTGATCTCAACTGAGCAAACTGGACCAGTTTCTCTTCGATCGACAGATTGCCTGTTTTCAATTATTTGTTTAATTCCTAACTACACTAAAAGTATCCATAAAAGATTACATTTTATGTGCGTGCATATGTATCGGGGAGAGTAAGGATAGAAATGGATTAAAAATCAGATAAGTTGGCCCCAGTTGATTTCTTTTAAACTAATAATGGAAATGAAACCATTTGAATTTACACTTTAAAATCAGCCATAAGTCATTTTTGTTTAGAGTTGTATGCACAAGCCAGGTTTATGTTTGTGGTGTTCCTAAAACCAAGCATTTACTATCTTGTTTCTCAGCTATGAGCCACCTGAATGGCCAGCGTCTTCATGGCCGGGACATGCGTGTGACTTTTTCGAAACATACCACAGTGCAGCTGCCGAGAGAAGGCCACGAGGACCAGGGCCTCACAAAGGACTACGGCAACTCGCCACTGCACCGTTTCAAGAAGCCCGGCTCCAAAAATTACTCCAACATCTTCCCACCCTCTGCAACACTCCATCTCTCCAACATACCGTGAGTGCTGCTGCAAGAGCCTTGTTTTCATTTCCACTCTCTCCCCAGCAGCTATGGTGCTCTAAGCTTTTTCCTTTGTAGCCCTGACTCATTTTTTCTATATTTAGTGCTTTTGGATTAAGTAGTTGTGACAGTATGTTCTAAACATGCTACTCTAGAGGTGCATTTTTAGATTTAATGATGCCCCTTGTGTCTTGTTTCACCATACCAGTAAATGAACACAAATGCAAATAAGCAAAGGGAATGTAAACCCACATAAATGCTTTATGGTGATTCTTTGTTTTCCCCTCTGCTTTCAGGCCTTCTGTGGTGGAGGATGACCTCAAGAGGCTTTTTGCCAGCTCAGGAGGCACAGTCAAGGCCTTCAAGTTCTTTCAGTAAGTCTCAGTCAAACTCAAATTTCTTGAACTGTTTTGTCGTTATTGGTGTTTGAATTCTTGGCTTTCTTCAGAACACTCTACAACCTCCATCTAAGGCAAAGCCAAGTGTTTTGTCATTGTTTAGAGTCTGAGTAAAAGCATTCAAAGTACAACATTCACAAACCTTCACAAGAGTGGGCAACATGGTGACACCTTAAGAAACACACTGTTCTCTATTTAACAGAAAGGACCGCAAAATGGCCCTGATCCAGATGGGGTCAGTTGAGGAGGCAATTGAGTCCCTCATCGAGTTCCACAACCACGATCTGGGAGAGAACCACCACCTTCGAGTGTCCTTCTCAAAATCCACCATCTGAGTGCCTTTTCTTGCTCCCTCCAAGTCTGTTGCCACCTGAATGCTACTTTTGTCAAGGTTGCCTTCAGTGGAAATGGCCACCACTACATATTTTTATGGTTGTGGTTCTTTCTAGAACGTTGCTCCCTTCACCCCCATTCTTAATTATTCCCCATCATTAATAGGTTTGGGTATAGGATTTGACCGATTCTACTTATTGATTCTGGTTCCAATTTTTGTTTGTATCAAAATACACCAAAACATGTTAAACAAATATTTTCATGTCATAATCTATAATTCAACAAAAAATTCATGGCATTTTAAATTAAAGTAGACATATAGAGTATTTCTTCTTGCCATGCACAATGATTGTTTTACACTTGTTTGTATTTGAGATAGATCTGCTAACATTAGCTGATTCTGGGGCATTATTAGTTTGACCAGGGACCTCTAATACAATGCCGCAGTAAGTTAGACTGACGTTTCTACTGCAGGAAGTGGTTTTCACTTAGTGATTACATTTTCCTGTATCACTGCTCTCTTTTGTGAAGCTTAGCTACACTTGTAAGCGGTAGGTCCTGCCTCCAAGGATGTAAACACTATTCATGTGCATTGGCGCAAGTGTAACAAGTGCTGTAAACGAATAGGTCCCAACTTAGCTCAGGAGTCGGTAAGTGGAATGCCTGGTTTTTATCCAATTTTGAAAGTGGTTCCATTTCAGGACAGGTTTTTGTTACCCAAACCTAATCACTGATTTGTCCAGTCATAAAGTTTTAAGTGGGGTCCTGGGAAACGGCAACATTCTGCAATGAAACATGTTATATTGGAGGTAAAATAGGGGCAGCTGATGAAATGTCACTTTAGACCAAATCGCTAAAAAAAAACACCCTCCACCATGTATGTATACTTTGTTTATTTTATCCACACCAGACACACTTCAGCATTCCTTTTTACTGTGATAGTCGTGGATGTGTGTGCGTGCATGCGTGTGCCTTTTTTGAAATGCCACTTTGAACCTGTTTGGCCAGTCATAAACGGTTTGAGATAAAGGATTTTGTTTTGGCTCACAGACCACCCAACAATTTATTCCCAGTATCCTTTTTTGTTTTGTTTTTTTGTCTTGTAACTACCCACCTATTTGCTTTGTGGGATCAATACCACTATCTGAAGTTATCCAATAAGGTCACATTTTTCTTTCAACATAAAGTCTTGTGCCTTACTTTGCCCCAACCAGATTGCCTAAAGCATCGCTCTGGCTTTATTTGGAAACGACGTCTCAAAATGCCTTTTTTTTTCTTCTCCTTTCTTTGTCATGCCTCCCGGTATGTACCAGCATTGTTAAAATGGGTGGGGAAAGTGGCTCATTCAATCTTCTGTCTGTTCTTAAAAACACAAATGTTTATCTAAGAATTTGTATGCATATATCCCCATTATATGTGTGTAGAAACTATGAATGTAAATCAGTTAGATGCCTGATATTTTTGCTAGGTGATGTAGCTCTGTTAGGTGTATTGTGGCAGGAAGTAGACCTGTATTCAGCCTTTCCTGTCTTATACTTCCCATTCACTTCCATTAAGTCCTTTCTCAGTAGGGACTATGGTATTTGGGGCCTCATTTAACCATATTATGTTCATCTATATGTGGACACATATATTCATTTATCTTTTTTTTTTTCTTTTTTAATGTTAGCATATACATGTGTATCACTTCTAAGCTTAACTGATACCTATATGTAGTGGCTGGGTTTGATCATTATCACAGTGCCTTGACTCCTTGAGTTCTTGATCTGAGGCTGAAACACTTTCTGGCCAGGTCAGTTGACTTTGTTTACCTCTTGTTCAGGTGTTTTATCTATTTACCTGTCTGCAAAGATGCCTTTTATCCCATTATATTCAGGTAATCCTACCTGTGAGAGGGCAGCTTAGAGGCATTTGTCAATTGATGGTAACAAACAGTCTTGGACTGTGTCTAAAAACCCAGTATATTTTTTTTTCTTAAATTCAGGATAACAGGATTACAGGGTGGGAAAGCCCTCACCCCATTCCCTGTCTGTGTCCACTTATGCCACAGTCAGGTTCTTTAGTGCACTTTTCCTCAATGATAGCTCCAAGTTGGCACCATCACGCTGAAGTCTTAAAAGTTGTCACATTCCCGTGTGCCTCAAGCACCAGTTTCCACAGCCTCGACCACTAGTTTTGGACCAGATACAGATGCGCTCTGTCTCTATTTTTGTAAAAGATTATTATGCATGGTTTAACAAAGCTTCATGTAGCTGCAGACGGTTATGCTGTTAAGGACCAAAGTATCTTCTTCCCCCCTCTGTTTTGTAGTGTTGTGATTTCACATTCCCGCTATTCCACAAGAACACAAGGCTTCAGTTTTTCCCCCCATTTTTCAGATGCCTTGGACAAGTCAGTTACAAATCTTTTGGGGTTCAACCTATACTGTATATTGTATCCCTTTTTTTGTTTTGTTTTTTTCTTGACTTTACAAAGAGCCTACTTTGGTAGATTGCTTTAGAATGGATACTTAATTGAAATGTTGACAGTGTAGAAGATATGCCTTTCAATTTTTGTTAAAAGCTTTTATTTTTCTCTCCTTTTTTATATGGGGGTGGGGTTATTGTATGAAGCGGGGTTGATGGTTGTATATATTCATGTTTTTGTACCACAGAATCATTTGGATTATATCCACTTTACGTTCAAAACATGTATATTTTGATAAAACAATACAGACCTATTAAGCTCTTCGGAGCTGTAAAAACAAAACTTTTGTAACACAAAGACATTAAACCTATCTGAACACTGAAGTGTCTCTGTATGTGCCCCACCCCCACCTTGCCATTCTGTTCTTGTCTCTTGCATCTTCTGCTGCCTTCAATAAATCTTTAGTTTGTTCCTTCTTTCATCTGGCCTCATTTGGTTTCTGTCTCTTCCTCCCTGTCCTGTGGAACTGCTGCTCTGTAACGGTTAACATCTCGTAACATTTTCCACATTCCCCATCCTGTTGACTACTGGTGGGTTTTTATTTTTTTTAAATCTTTTACTATATTTCCAACTTTATACTCATCCCTCATCTGACTGACTGCTCATCTGGGCTCGACTCAATCCTGTTACAATCCCTTGATGAAACCGCCTGTGATGATGATGGTGGTGGCAGGGGCGGAGAGTTAATTCCATATGCAACGCTGGATACTTGCTATTCTCAATGATTGTGAACAATCCTCCATCCATCCTCGTGTGCTCTGCTTTGACCTTTTCAGTTCAGCGGGTTTGTCTGACTCTCGGGGAACCACGTCGCTGTATCACACAAGATGAATAATTAAGATAAAACACAAGAATCGGTATCTGGCATCCATGTTTATCACCCCAAGTCCCTGAGAGGGGGCTGCTCAACGACCAACCAGTTATACACCTTCTGCACCACTAGGGGGAGGTCTTGCTCTCTGCTGGCAATGGAAGGCTGCTGAGCAGAGGTGACATTACCTGCCACTCACACAATGTCAATAGTTAGTGGCTTAATCTCAAGTGCTTTCTGGCATTATACCTTTCTTTTTTTTCTTCTTCTTCGACTTCCTTGCGGAGAGGTAGAGAGGATTAACCTCAGATCTTCCCTACTTTTTTTTTTTTTGAGAGAGGGACAAATGAGAGAAAAGGAGAATAGAGTCCAGCGGTGTCTGTATTTGCGGCCGAGAGGAGCTGGATTTTGTTGTATAATCCCAGCAGTTTGTGGAGTGTGGTCTTAAATAGAGTGAGCTCCAATTTAGTGCGAATTCCACCATGAAGGCGCTTGTTTCTCTTCAGTTATTACTTTGCATAAGAGGCTTGAAGGTCAGACAGATACTCGTCTGATACTTGCTGGGCGTAACCAACTTGACAGAAATCTCAACAGCGTGTTTTAGGATGCTGAAAAAAGGCATGGCTGTACTCTCGAGCAGATCATTGATTTTAATGTTACCCATGAGGTATTAATATAGTCACCTTTGCCAAGATGCGTTCAGATGCCTTTTGTAAACCTTCAGTGTATCCCTTACTAGTCAGGAAACTCAGCTTGGCTGCTTTGATGCTACTTTGATACCTCAGACCCTTGTTTACTTGCAGCATCTTAGAGTTTCACTATGCACCAAGAGTAATTTGTAGCAGAACGCAGTCTACACAGAATCCTCTTTGGGATGTACTGAAATGCAAAGAGATTGTGTAATTGGTTGTCAGGGTAAGTCAAAGGAAAAAGATCTAAGCGTTGATGTTTTTTGGGTTATCAAATTCCAGAAGTCACTGGCACACAAAATATGGTGCTTTATATATTTTTAGTCTGTCAAGACACGTTTTTTTCTAAAAAACTGAAACTGGCAAGCACTGTGTGCGCAGCGAAGGCAAAAATGTATATTCCAAACATCGCTGTGATCCGAAACATCAAAAAAGTCACTCCATTTGTACTTTGAACTAGTTCAGTGTGTCGTGCGTGTTCCCGCACCCCACCTCCTCTCCGAGTCCGGAGACCCTCGGGACGATCCTGGCTCCATCCAGCGCTCCGCGCGCCCAACTAAACGAAACCATGTGGAGCAGTGATCCTTCCACATCTGGCAGCATTTATTTACATTAGTGCTGCGGCCTCTAATCAAGCAAATACTGGCAAACACCTAGGCCACACGCAAATGCGTGGTGACTGAAGGGGGGGTCCTGCACGTTCAACCCCCGGAAAAACCGCTGGATCGACGGTCTTGAAAGTTGGCTGAATGTGAATGGATGCTTTGTTAGTCAACAGCTTGGGAAAGACTTACATTCATCTGTTTTGTGTTTTAACTTGTGGAGCTGGGAGAGAATCCATGCCTCTATAATTTACGTCTCTCTTGGGCGGCCCTCAAACTGCAGAGCAATCACACACTTAACCAGCTGTACGTTTCAGGATTTAACGCCCTTTTAAGGAGGCACGTGTCCGTACGTCGACTCTCTGACCGTCATTCATATAGATTTAGGATCACTTAGAAGGCCTTCATGTCTGAGTACACCCAATACTGTGTAGTCTGCACAGCTTACATGAGATTTAGACTCACTTTCAGAGTGACACGGCAGAGGAGGAAAAGCCTGGAGCTGAAGTGAAGGATGTCTTTGGTCTATAGTGGCTCCCCTTAAAAAAGCCATCCGGAGACTATCCCACCTGTTTACATATGCACGCCTCAGACAGATGTTGAATAATTCATCCACAGAGGCGGACAACATGCAGCTGTATTTGGGTTATGGGGGTGCATGGGTTCTCTCCCTGCCTGAATTTGTGCAGCCCAAATTATAGGCATCACTTTGCAGGCAGAGCAGAGCAGGGCAAAGCAAAACTAGGACACTTTGCATAAAGGATCCAACCGAGAGGCACAATAAGATGCGGAAGATGGAGCTGCAGAAGGATTCCGTTTAAAATTATAACACGGGCCTATTAGGAATGGGAAGGGCTGGGACACGTGACTCAGTTTGATTTTGGGGGGAAGTAGGAATCAATCAATCTATAGATTTTTCTGTTCAGTCTATTGATTACCACCACCCCCCCTTTCAACCTGCTAACGTCGTGTTGCCCTTTTAAAGAATGCAAATGAACTAATATTCTCCAATCAATTCCCATCTCGCCGAGAGCTGATTGATCCCCGCGCGCCGCTCGTTCCGCGCGAGTCATCGACACCACGCTGGTAAAACCACGGCGCACTTGGTCGAAATAATGTAGTTACTACATCTTCTACTGGCGCTCAGACATAAAGGGCTAAGATGGATATGTTTTTGCGGAGAAGGCCGCGCGCGCGCACGCACGCACGTACGCACGCGGGGACAAAGGCAGCAGGGGTGGCCTCGCTCTGTCAGACAGAGCTATCTGGAGGTTTATGGCTCACAGGTTTTAGACTCGGCGCTGCCTTCGCTTGCCCTTTGGGCCTAATGGACACTGATGGAAAATGACTCCACTGTTCCAGCGATCAATCCGACGCCCTCTTTCCCCGAGCCCATCCATCAGGCCGCGGCTTTCAAACAGATAGTGAACTTTTGTGGGCGCTTTACATGCCCGGCTGCGGTGCATATAAATCGCCTTCAGTCAAACAGTCGCTTGTGGTGATTAATAACAGGCCTAACAAGTGAGCAACCGCAAAGGCAACCTGGGGATACACTTTCTCTCTGGGAAGCTGCACCTAATTCATGCCGTACCCAAAGCGCCAGAGAACTTTTCTTAAATAAAAAATAAAAAAAGTGTTCGGTTGACTTGATGCTTTCCTCTAAACCGCTCCGGTTCTGTATTACCGGGACGCGGTGAGTCAGCCAGCCCCGAGTCCCCAGAGGGAGCGCGGCGCGGCGCGGCGCGGCTGCAGACCCCTCCCGAGCAGGAACGAAAAGCGAGCGCGAGATGGAGGGAGAGAGAGAGAGAGAGAGAGCGAGCGAGAGAGAGAGAGGGGGGTGGGGGTTGTTCAGTCCGAATCAGGGTGCCGGTGAGAGTTGTTGCCGCCATAGGTGCAGGTAGCACTGGGAGCGCGTTCGGATTGAAGCTGTGATCATCGACGGCTCCACCGGCTTTGCGCAGGTCAGCGTGACGCACAGAAAGTGAAGGCGCACCGCGACCGGAGTCGCACTGGATTAGAGCCAGTCACAGCGGAGGGATCACCAAGTTGAGATGCTGTAGAGAGCTTGTGGTGTGTGTGTGTGAAGAAGAAGAAGAAGAGGAGGAGGAGGAGGAGGATGCTCCCGTCTCGCAGTTGTTATTGTGTGATAAGTTTGGACTGAGAATAACGGGAAAGGAGGCGCGCTCGTCTGTCTGGGATGTAATTCTTTGAACTGCAATTAGAGGAAAAGGTCGAGTGGACGCAGTTGTAGGCTGTGGAGAGATTCGAGGAGCGGAACAAAGCGTGCGCCAGGCTGAAATACCCGACACCAATCTGGGTACACAAATATGACGACCGATTTCGACGTTGTCCTGCAGATGAGCGACGGGATCGCAGACAGAATTACAAACCTCGGATGAATTCTGGAGTGTAATTAATTGGGATTTTATTTAATTTTTTTGGAGAAAGAGAAAATATCAAATCCAGGTTGTGAATCTAGCTCCCCAACACCACCGCCCCCCGCGCGTAATGGGAGAAAAGTTTCGGACCTTGCAGAACAGACGCACTCGCAGCATCCCGCCGACTACGCGCTTCTAAATATCATGTTTATCCCGCTGTTCCGTCCGCGGCTGTCAAAGTTTGAAAGTGGATTTCAGCCATTCAGTATGACTTGAAACAGCGCTTGGGTTATTGGAAGTCGCGTCAAGCTGGTTACCGATCCATGAACCGCCGACCCGATTTGTCCACAGACGCGCTGACGGACATTAATGATCTAGAGAGGATTTCTGCAGCAGCGGCAGCGAGAGCCTGATCCCGGTGTGTGTGAGAGAGACAGACCCACCCGCCCCCCACCCCTCCACCCCCACCCCGGATGTCTATGATGTTGTGCCAGCTCGGGCAGAGGTGTGCGATGGAGGTGGTGGTGCTGACCATCCTGTCCTGGGTGTCCGTGTGGGCAGAGGAGAAGATCATATTTGACAGACACGCTGTCTACTGGAACAGCTCCAACCCCAAGTGAGTTTTAGTATGAGTTGGGCCTAAAAGTGTGTGTGTGTGTGTGTGTGTGTGTGTGTGTGTTGGAAACATTGTTTATCTACCTGTCTGGAATAACATGCTCAAAATCACGTCAGAACATTTGCAGACAGAGAGTTGAAATCGAAAAGGAACTGCACACATTCAAATGCTCTCTGACCACATCACCGTTTCCTCCATTTTTTTCCTCCATTCTTCCAGTTTGTTTTGGTTGAACAGTGCGATATGACGCACACGCGCAAGTGGAAGTGTGGTTGCACGTTCGCTGGGTATTTTGTGTTCTGTGGCAGGAGCTCCTTTTGTCTTAGACAATGAGGGCATCTTGCCTCCTCTTCTCATCAATGTCTGGAGATTTGCTCTCGCTCATTCACTCACTCTCACACACACACACACACACACACACACACACACACACACACATACACCTAATTTTTGGCTAAATTCAGCCACTTGTGCCAGTAAACACAAGCGTGCATTATTGTAAGCACTTGTACAAAAATCACATCGCTAAATAAACAAACACAGAGGAAGACATAAACACACACGTGCACAAGGCTGCGTGCACACACACACACACACACACACACACACACACAGTTGTCTTTAGCCAGGCCTCTCTCATTGACATGGGGCAGAGCACACTGGGCCTGTCTGTCTAATGGTTTGTGACAACCTGGCCAGCCTCTCTCTTTCTCTCACTCTCTCTCTCTCTCCTTCCTCTTCTTCTCTCCCTCCCTCTCTCTCCCAGGTAGATAAATAAACAGTGAAAGTGCTCCCTCTCACTCGCTCACGGCTGAATTAGTTCAAACTAACGGCCCTGTCTCCCTCTGCATCAACCAAACACACACACACACACACACTGAGCTAACGGCCCTGTCTCTCTCTGCATCAACCAAACACACACACACACACACACACACACACACACACTGAGCTAACAGGCCTGTCTCTGACTGCATCACTTTTCCACAGAAGGCTTCTCAAATATTTAACAGGCAAGGGGGAACATTTTCTCCTTTTCTTGCTGTCTCCCTCTCTCTTTCTGTCTTTCTTTTCATCTCTGTGCTCCTACTTTCTCACCACACACACACACACACACACACACACAAACACCTACACATTGCAGACGTCACAGGGTAAATTTAAGCTATGGACAGTTGCTGGGGGCGCTGTTATTCCGTCAGGGTCGTACGGAGAAGTCGAAGCAGAAAGGGGGCACATCAAAAATGCATTGCTACTAAAGCATTGAATCTAGGCTCTGGAGCCCTGGCGAGGTTGGTTCCCCTGTTAGACCCTGGCGCTGTCATTGCTCATGCTGTGCCTTTTTCTGCACACACACACAACTCGGTCCCGCTGCACTTGTGAGTTCCTTTCACTGACAACATCCATTCCTCAGCTTCAATCTAAAGCTAATTCTCTTTCTAAACTTTGAGGATTATGGCAAGTTTTTTGAGAAAGCAGCCCGCTGGCAAAAGTAGATGAGGAAACAGACAGCGAAATCATCCCAGCTCATGTAAAATGTACGGGATAATTCTGGTTTATTCCAACTTGGGTACGAAGAAAGTCTAAAGAAGGAAATTAAAATGACATGCAGCACAACTTTGAATTATCATCTAATCTTTGCTTTTTTGTAAAATCACAGATAACCTGACCTCTTTGAAACTATTTGAAAATCTTTACCAGGGAAAACCCTCTTTGGTGGAACTGCTGCAGATTTTTACACAAGGGGCCCCAAACCAAACACTTCTATTTAGAACAATTGGTTTAAGTTAGGCTTATAAAATATAAGTTACATCTATCTGCTAATTCTATCCAAAACACGTTAAAAGTGCTAAATTATTTTCCACCACTGCCAAACTGTCCATCCTATAATCTTTATCATACATAATAACAAAATGGCCAATGCTACTAAAATAAGAGAAGGATTCATCCTTTCGAAGCTAAGGTATATTGATGTAGCTGAGATCACAAAATAAAGTATAACTACAATGTTTACAAAATAGAATAGTCTCAATCATTTGAATGCACCTGTGTTGGCTTTCCTCACATTTACCTTTTGCCCTCCTAACTCCTGATTGGACTATTCGATCACTTGTCGGAGAGAAACCAGGATGTGTTGTGATGGAAGTGTGGAGGTCGGTAAATGCTGCTGAAGAGATATCCATCTTCATCTAGCTTGTTGTTCGAGGTAGGGCTGACCCTAACGCCACATACTGAACCCAGACCTCACACTAATGCTATAGCATGAGCTGTAATATGCTGAGTGGTGCTGGACGGCAGCTGGTGTTCTGGAGGAGAAATGTCACACAAAATATAAAGTGAACTTTCTCAGTGCAGTCTTCCGTGACATATTTGTTGTAGGCAAACATCTCACAGATGAAGTTCAGTTCCTGCAGCAATATTTCTAAAAAGGTCACCTATTAATACACGAGATGGTGATTTAGGCACTGATGAGAAGCTCAGAGACTATGCAAGAATAATGCAACAAATCCAAACAGCAGCTATTGTCTGAGGCGGCGGAATGACACACACAGCTGGGAAACAGCTGTGTGTCTTAATTGATCACACAACATCAAGCACACAGCTTGTATTGAGCTATCAGGATGTGTTGCCTCTTTTTGTGTTCATCAAAAGTTTGCTCCGAACTGAAACAGCTTGAGAAGGACGTTCTCTACAAGGTCAAAAGTACACAGGACTTAATATTCTTAAAATTGATAATCACCCACTGTTTTGTACTGCCAGCATAAACTCCAACTGGTGGTGAAGTGACAACTAACAACACAGTGGAGGAATATATGTCAACTTTCCTGAAATGTTGCCAAAAACCATGCTGGCTCCATCAGCAACACTGTGTTCCTACAACTTTCCTCTGACCATCTCGTTTCTCAGTGTAGTGCGATGATTTTTATGTTTTAGCGCCCTTTCAGCACATTGTTTTGGTTTTATGGCCCGCAACTTTAACAAAGTGTCATTTTCAGCCAAAAAATTAAAGCTCTAAGATTAAGTCAGGGACAAGTTTGTTAACATAGCGCAATATTTAGCAGCTATTTCCCTCGGGAGTGGTGGAGAGTCAGTATTAGTCTGACATTTGCCAGGTGGCCAGAAACATCTAGAAATGGACTAATGTTTGCAAACAAATAAGCTGTATTCATTTAAAAATGAATTATAATGAGCAGCCAAATAGACTTTACATTAGGCACGTTAGCTGTGTCAGGCGTGTTGCACCTCTTCACCAGTACATAAAAAAAAAAGAAAAAGCATATTTTTCTACGATGTACCTAGCCATGCAGATAGTTTTGGTTGTATATGCTTGGAAATTCCCACAGCAAACATGTCTTGGATGTCTCAGTTACGCAGAAAAATCTATAAACGTTGTCTGGAATTACCCTCTAACTGAGAAGTTGTCCCCAAGTGAACTTATGTACAATCTTTTGATCCACCGCAAATAAAATTCTATTGACCCCCATCATATTGGTTTCAGAAACTGGAGTCTCAAAATCCCTGCATAAAGAAAATAGAACTTCCTTTATGGCGAGACACCAGGAGTAGGTGTAAAATGTATTAATGCAATTTGGGTGAACTGACCCTTTATAAGAACTGGCATTTTCCTGTGGATAAGGACACGCTTGCTCCATACTTTCCACTACAGGTGACATTTCTGCTTCAATTCATGTTTGTCTACTTCCTCTCAGTCTGCCTCATTCTTGCTTGCTCTACTTTTCTCTCGTGTGCTTTTCTGGGATTAATCACCATCCACGCTGACATGTTTTAAAAACATTTTTTTTACCTGCTAATTAATCGTGCTGCGAGTACGTTAGCCAGTTCTGTTTAGCAGCGCATTGATCTCAACGAGTCTAACCTGGATAAGTCAAGATAAATAAAACGAGTTAAACAAATGTTCCTACTTGAGACAGGAGGCATATTACAAATTGGCCAAACCCTTTATATCAAGGGCTCCGGCTCTCTGGCAGGCCTATATCTTTCCTGTATCCTCGATCTCAAGGTCTTGCTGGATAATAGAAAATGTATGAGATAATCCAATTCAAACAGCTCCGGCCACTTTTGGTCACGGTGGGGAGCAGCGCTCGCACACACTCAGTGTTGTCCATCCTGCTGTTGTGATGAGATGTTGTGATGCAGCACAGTAACAAAGTACCATGACACACATTATCACAACAATAGCACAGCACAAGAACGGGATCTGGAAATCTCCCAGACCCACGTAAAGGGATTTATGCTACATGCAGGAAGGAATATAGGAAGAACACACACACACACACACTTATGGACATACACACCAGTGGTAGCTAGATGTAGGTCACTAACTCACACACACACACACACAGTCACATAAATCCAGAATGGCTGTCCATTGAAATACAAGGTTAGGCAGCCTCCATTTTTCTATTTACTTGCTGTCG
This sequence comes from Nannoperca obscura, assembly GCA_036024295.1. Taxonomy (NCBI): domain Eukaryota; kingdom Metazoa; phylum Chordata; class Actinopteri; order Centrarchiformes; family Percichthyidae; genus Nannoperca; species Nannoperca obscura. Next base: position 38,987 of record JAVQJL010049023.1, read on the forward strand.
TGCACTAGATATGAATCACGTGCACATACACCCATGCACTGGCTCTCTATTGAGTAAAAACCCATCTTTTTTTTGACTTGCTGGCTAACACACAAGCATGCACGTGCACACACAAACACACGCGCACACACAAACTGAGCCCCCTTCTGGCTCCCAGGCCTATATTATAAAGCTTGCAGGTGAGGGGCTTTGTTCACCCCGAGCAGCTAATGTGCTCAGAGCAATGGGCTCTCCTCCACACAAACACACACACACCCTGAGACACACACACACACACACACACACACACATACACTGGCTCAGTGGTCCAGAAGGAGCACCTTATCTAATCCCATGGTTTATCCTTCAAAAGACTTTCTTTTCCTTTACTTCTTTGTTCCTCCTCTCTCCTCTCTCTTCATCTCTGTGTCTTTGAGGAACTCCACGTCAGTGAGAAGCGCTGATGGTTGACGACACACTCATTCTATGGGACAGAATCTATCCCCTTGGAGACACACACACACACACACACACACAGGCACCCACACAGCCTTTGAGGAAGTCTTATGCAGCCACACACTCATACATATACTGCGCACAGAAAGTTTCTTATGCACGTAACAAGCACGATGTCCATACACACACGACGCACCACGAGTCCT
>JAVQJL010049027.1:0-10784 GCA_036024295.1 Nannoperca obscura
TACACCTCCACCAGCTGACTGCGACTGATTGAGTTGTATTTCTCCCAAAATGTACTTAAAAACCCTTCAAACTTGTTATATACCTTGAAGCGACAATACAGTTGCATAAGGCTGATGACCAATCAGTCCCCATTAACTTTGTTTGACAGACCCCATCTAATCTTTTGTGACCAATTCAGTTACCACATAGGTGATGGTTGATTGAAGGGGCCCATTAATCAAGACAGTACTTATCCTTATGCCTCTTATCCAATTTCAGATTTGTCTTCTTTTTGAGGGGCTGATGTCCTTATTCTATTCAATCTTCCTTTGAAAGCTACTTATCATCCTGTGGCTGTGTAGTATCAGGTTTAAACCTGGCACCATTGTTATGCACAATGAAGGAAAAAAACCCGTCACTGTTTATTCATGGGGAATATTCATGCTAAAGTTTTATTTTATTTTTTTTTTAAATGACATTGAAATATGTACTGCCTATATGCCTTTGTTCAAACAGACCATGTGGCTTTTTTTTGAGAATTTAAATATAATTCTTCAAATAGAAGTGGAAGTAACTTTGCAGAAACTGTGGTTAATGTTGTTACAATTTCTGAGTGATAGGCAGATGGTTGTTAACGGGTATCCCGCTTTGCTAACAGGTGTCACAAACGTGCGGTCGGCCTTGAGCTCGCAGTCGTCCATAGACAGTGAGCTCAGCACATCAGATGATTCCATCTCTATGGGCTATAAACTGCAGGATCTCACTGATGTCCAGATTATGGCTCGCCTACAGGAAGAGAGTGAGTAGAGGTGTTGTGATTGTGGTGTGCTGGAAATCACATGTGGCCGTGTGGCCAAATTCTAAAAGACCAAACTACAGTTTTCTTGCTCCTCAGTAAAACAGATTGATATTTTGACTCTATTGAAGGTCAGAGGAGTTTTCTGTAATTTCTTATATGTGCATGAATCTGTGTGTGTATGCAAGTGCACTTGCATGGCATCCCTGTATGTGCAGTTTCCTTTATATGAACATTATATTTTTGGTGCCAGGTCTACGGCAGGATTACGCTTCCAGCTCAGCGTCTGCATCACGCCGCAGCTCCACAGCCTCTCTTCAGTCCCTGCGGCGGGGCGGCACGTACAGCGACCAGGAATTTGACAGTTACAGCCTGGAGGACGAAGAGGATGACTTCTGCTCCGTGCCCCAACGACGGCATCGCTTCACCCCCTCGCCCTTAGGCTCACCACGGTGCCTGTCTCCCTCCACCTCCAACCACGGTTGCAGCCAACTTGGCGCCCCACGCACAAGGACACCCAGACGATCTCTACAGGGCCCCAGTGCAGAGCTGCTTAAATTTGCCAAGAGTGAGGGTATGCTGTAACCAGTAATAATTCAGCATTTATACCCTAGGTCAAGAATATCACAGAAGTTCTTGTTGTGCCAAAGCTGGATAAATACAGATTGTGCTGGTGGTGGTGGTGTTGTTGTTAAATGTGTTCTGTGTGTGTGTGGTTCCAGAGGAGTTGAGGCACAGCATGCCTAATCTGGCCCCCCGCACCAGCCTACGTTCCCTGGAGGCAGTCAGAAACAGCCGCAGCATGGAGGCTAACCTCCAGAGCTCTGGCAGCCGCATGTCCCAACTGACTCACTCCCCCTCCACAGGTAACCCTACCCTCTTCACCTGGTCTGCACCACTCCTCTAATATAATGGCACCTGCATTTGCCTTGCATATAGCCCTTTGTAGTGTCATTTTTATCCTACCACTTCAGCTCCTTTTAACCTCTGCATGACTACAGGTAAGGGAGATTCTTCAGGTACCCTGTGGAGTATTTGGCCCCTACTAGTGCTGTGGAACAGTTTTTTTTTTTTTTTTTCTGTGACTAGGCCCCCATTTTGCTTATATCTTGCATGCACACAAGATATATCCACGTGCACATTGGTGACACGATACACATTCTTGGCAGTGGTTTCACACTATCCCACTGGCCTACAGATGGCAGTAATGCACCAAGAATGGCAGTGCAGAAGACTGCTAGCAAACAAACATGCAGGTGTTTGTTTGCACATTTCCAATTTTTCAAAAACATTGGCTTTGCAAGTGTTGTATGAGGACGGGACTGTATTCAACATGTTTGTTAGACCTTAAGGGATCCACACAGTGAGTTTTGGTGAGAAACACTGAATGAACAAAATTTTAAATTTTTTGATAAAATGTAAAAGACTAATCACACCCAGAAACAAACAAGAAAAATACATTTATTTATAAATGTTTGTATAAACAAACAAAAAAATCCACAGAAATAAATTCATAAACACTATAAATGATTAACTTGTATGTCTTTTTAAAAGACATCCATACAGATAGCAAAAACATCTGATATTGGTCTGATTTATCAAAACTGATTTATCGACCTAGTCCTAACCACACAACCCATCATCTATAACAATCTCATTCTATATATGGGTCACAGCTACCATTAGGAGTTCCACAAACCATCCCACAACCTTTTGCCTTACTCCTTTCCTGACCATTCATCTTCCCCGACATGCTCCAAACTTCTCCTTGATCATCCAGCAATGCTCCTTTCAGGCTTGCCTCGACTCCAAGATATAATAGTCATAAATGGGGTTTGGATTTCAACTACAGCTATTTTTTTAAATATATATATATATATATATATATATATATATAAAAACATTGATTTCCCAACTTGTCTCAAAGAAGAAGCTGGTTGAGATTCTATTATACCAAAGTGCCTTTCTTTCACTCAAGGTATAGCATGTAGTCGGCTGCGTGGCACAGGCCAGTCACCTCTCTCCCTGCGGGCTCCAGTTAAAGCGGTCACTCCTGTGGGCTCCATGGCAGCTGGCCGTCAGCCTTCCAGAGGTCTGCCTGTTGTCCAAGCACCGGCTGCAGGAGGGGGCCGCAGGGTCCAGTCCCCAGGCTCTGCCAATGGCGGAGGCTACATACCCGGGAGAGCCTCCACTGGGAGGCCTGCTGTGGGCCGAGGACAGGCTGTGCCTTCAGGATCCACCAGAAGTAAACTTTCACAGCCCCCCAGGAGGTGAGTGCTTAAAGGGAAATATTAAGAAATGCAGAGATATTGAGGAGCGTGTCCTTTTTAATAATGGCACTATTTTTACTATGACAATTTAATACTTGGCCTCTTGTGTGAATGAAAACTAACTTCCCATTTTATTGATAGGTCTTTGGGCATGACTAAAATGTCAGATGAATCCTGGAAAGATGGCTGTTACTGAGTCTTAGCCGGTGATGAAGGATGTTCACTGCTGCAACCCTCACCTGACCTCTCCCCATTACCTCTCGTAGTACAAAAGAACACTGCAACTGTGTACACATGTGTTGTACAACCTGTCGGTCCCCTATTTCAAACTGGAGCGCTAGGCTGCACTGGATTTGTAGTTGAGACTCATCTCGTTCCCTCGCATGAAACACTGTCAACCCACACAGAGAGGATGTGTAGGCAGACAAGAAGGCACACGTGCACACTCGACATATGATATGGACCAACTCTGAGCTTCCAGAAGATTTGTTTGTGTCAATTTTACTTATTTTTCTATGGTAATTGTGAGAAACTGCTGGAATATTAAGACTTGTATTACTGTTCTGGTGATGTAATTGATATGAAGACAATTTAAATGAAGATATTGCTGGTTTGTTCATTTTCTCTGTGAATTCCTACTAGATGAAGGTGCTGAGTGTTGCATGCTTGGTTTTGTTTTTCCTTATCCCTACAGCCCTTTTCATCATTATGTAACTGCAATATGACAAATCTCCCATGTGGCCCACGATGACCGGTGTGAATTTATAAATATTTGATTGGTTCATTGTGAAATGATCATTAGATTTGTGTGGTATTTGTGTTTTGCCTTTGGATTTATACAACAATGTAAACCACACTGCCCTTAAAATATAAAACAAAAAAAGGAAAATTGTGGTTTGTGCCATTTCAGCTGCAACACTCTTTCTAGTTCCAGAAGTAACCTTGATTGATTAAAGGTACTATTATGGTACTGTGTTTTCCAGGCGTTTTTACTGCATATCTAGTGATGGTTTTGAGTGTTTGCTTTTGGATACCACTGTAATAAAGAAGATGTTTATGCACGAAGGCCATGTGCCTTAAACAGCTATGCACCCTCATGCAGAGTGCCTCTGAAAATTAGCTGTAATGAAAAATGGATAATAAAGTCTACCCTGAAACTATAATTGCAGCATTTCTGTTTATTTTTAATCCATGAATGCCAAATCGAGATAGGTTTACATCAAGTGCTAATTAGTCACAGAGCATCACCGTCATCATCTCCCGGATATATACTGGGTGCATGACCGCTTCACAAATGTGTACGTCGCTACCCACCCACCCCTTCTGACAAAATGGCCTACAGGCCTCATCTGTGCATACAAAGTCTGAGAACGCAGTCTGCAACCACATTAAAATGTTCATTTTTTTGTGTGTTTTAACGTTTGAATTTTGAGCATCAGATGCGTGCGTAAATGTGTCCCCATTAAGAGAATGCCTGTGTTAATGTGACTCTGCTCTCTTATGCATGACGCAAATAGTAAGGGATCAGCGGTAAACGAGGCCACGCATTGTCTGCCCCCCGCCCTCCCTCTGCTTGTCAGGAAGCAAGCTGATTGGCCGAGGCCTAGCAAAGGGTGCCCGGGGATCCAAAACTGCAGGCCGCACTTAGCTTACCGTCAAAAATAAACCAAAACAATAACAGACAAATCTGAGAAGGGGGAGAAACACCGATAGAGTCAGAAGACGACGTTATCAGGTAAAATTATTTTGAATCAGTTAAAAGGGCATGTGGAATAAGACACAACGGCCCAGTCGGCCTCTTTCAGCCTTTTCGAAAAACAACATGGAAGATAATGCGGCACAAGCTGCTTCACCTAGCTTAGCAAGCTAGCTAGCCGAACGGACTGCCGCCATTGCGCAGATTACAGTGACATGCAAAAGAAATAATATCATGAGGCTTATTGGTTTGTTGCTTGTGCCAGTAACTTTATTAACAGTGTAACGTCGTGTAAAGTTCATACTGAAATTGTCAAATAAGATCGGTTGCTGTATTTCTTGAATTAGCCATTATGCTATAGCAAAATGGCGCTCGGGGGAAACAGCCCTAGCTTGCATGCTAGTTAGCTTCGGTGGGTGGAGGGCGGTAGCCGCCCTAGTATGCATTGCATAACGTCTGCGGTACTTCTATTGGCGGTCATATTCTCTGAGCATGTGTAGTTTTGTGCAAAGAGTCCAGAGTATAGTACTTTTTAAAAACGACAGTTGTGGCAGCACAGTGTTGGTGTTTCCCCAAAACTATATATCCGTGGAAAGCAGGGACCCATAACGCCACCACAGACGTGACATATTTGGCTTATTTTGAACCGTCATGTGACGATAATGCATTTCATCCCGCAAAAAAAAACAAGCAGGATTCATCTTCCAAAAGCTACCAGAGCCGCTGCCTGTGAGCTCGTCCTCTTGCACACTGACCGGGACATCCCTTTGTTTCAGCTGGGTTCAAGCCATCAGGCTCAACCAGCTCCAGGTGTATGTCCTCAGGTTGAAGCTGCCTGTAGTACTCTTGATAGTCAATGGATGGAGCCAGTGGACAACAACACCCCCTCCCTCAGCGACAGAAGACAGTTTTTCTGTCTTGTGTTTTTTATTCATACAAGGCATTATGAGAAACCTGAACCCAGACTATGACTCACTAACTTATTACCTCGTTTCAATTCACTTATAGTATCTGTGTAATGCCTATAAGTTCCAATTGATTGTTTTTTTCCTTTGTCAGACTGATTCATTACCTTGATGGAGGGAAGCACATCAGATATCTTACTGGTTTTATACTAAGAGTTTTGTCCTCAAATGTGAAGGTATGTATTAAATACTAGCCAGCGTGGCACTGCCAGGTGTTGCATTCACTTACATTTTTAGTCATTCTCACTGACAAAGTGAAAGAAAACTGTTAACACAGAGTGTACACTGATTTTCAGTCATTTTTTTGAGTGAAGACATGGATCAAGGAGGAGGGGTGTTGGAGCTACACACTCAGGAGCTGAAGATGCCCCATGCTATGATCATGCAAGACTTTGGTAGGTGGTCAAGTTGGACAAGTATTATTGTAATTGTAAATTACGGTACTCTATTTCAACATGGAACATGTAATCCAAGACCAATTTTCCACACAAATGACAATAAAAGTTGACTGTTCAAATGCCATTTAGCTTAATTACGTAGCCTTAAAATAAACATTTTCACCACATACCAACAACAACACGTTATATACCTTCACAAACACGTGACAAGATCTTTGCTGTAGCTAGAATGGGCAAAAACTGTGGGTTGGAACTTTAATTGTCATTTTGTAGTTTGAAACCTTTTTTCACAAACCCCTCATTGCTTCTTGTGTTTACAGTTGCAGGCATGGGGGGTCTGGCTCACATTGATGGGGAGCACATTGTGGTGTCTGTGCCTGAGGGTATGCTTCTTTCTGACGTGATGACGGACGAGGGCATCCTCCTGGAGCATGAACTTGAGGTGGAAGGCCTAGAGACTCAGGTGGTTCAGGGCCTGGAGACAGAGGTGGTTGAAGGACTGGAGACAGAAGTGGTGGAGAGCTTACATGCAGATGTAGAGGGCTTGGAAGCAGAAGTGGTTGACGGGCTACAGACACATGTGGTAGAGCTGGAGGCTCAGGTTGTCGAAGCCCTAGAAGGTGAGGTGGAAGTGGAGGGCCTAGAAACTGAGGTAGATGTTGAGGACCTGGAAGCACACGTTGTTGAGGGCCTTGAGGAGGAGGTGGAAGTGGAGGGTTTAGAAGCTGAGGTTGTTGAAGGTCTGGAGGTAGATGTGGAAAGTCTGCAATCTCAAGGGGTAGAAGCCCATGAAATGACCAGTGAAGACATGGTGACCTCAGAACACAGTGTGATCATGCCTGAGAATATTCTGGGCTCGGAGGTTGCGATAGAGGAAGCGCTGGACAACCATCATCACCACGTCCTCACCTCAGACCTCATCCAAGACTCCAACCACCACCATGATGACATGCCAGACCAGGTGTTTGTGGCAGAGCTGCTCTCTGAGCACCAGGACAACACCCTGGACCACCAGCTTGTGTCAGAAGGCTTGATGGTGACAGAGGCCAACTCTGAGACCATAATCCACGAACAGCTGCCAACCGAGGCTGTTCCCCTGCAGACAGATGAGGAGGATGATGCAAGAAGCAGCTCTGAGGATTACCTCATGATCTCCTGTAAGACAGTTTGCCATATGACAATACAACATATATTAATAAACACTATTTTTGTTTTATAATTTAAATTGTTTGATAATTAAGCTTTGTGTTACTGTAGTGGATGAGGTGGGAGAGAAGCTGGACATAGGGGACACTCCCCTTGAGATCAGCACTGAGGTAATGGAAGACAAAGAATGTAAAGAGGAGGACGGCTCTGAGGTCATCAAAGTCTACATTTTCAAAGCCGAAGCTGATGACGATTTAGGCAAGTGACTTGGAAAAAGTAATTTCAGCTATACAGTAAATGACTGGTAGTTTCTTCCTTGACTAATTGTAAATCGTGTCTTTGATTAAATCTACATTCCCCCCCCTCCAGGTGGAACAGAGGTAATAACAGAGGATGATTACCAGAATGGCCACCCCGACCTGGAAGCTGCATCATCAGGCAGACTAGGAGTTGGCCGCGACAAGATGGTCTACATGGCAGTCAAGAACCATCCAAAAGAAGAAGAGGATGATGAGGATGACAGTGATGAGGATGACGACGATGATGACATCAGTATGTTCCTTTGTGTGTTTGCCAGGGTTGTGTGGCAGTAAATAAGTAGGAGTAAACCTTCAGTCTTTGACTGTTGAAAGGAGATCAATGAGGAGGAGGCTGCTTTATGCCAGCAGTCTTTTTAGATGACTTACTCAACACCAACATGGGTTTAGCAGTTTGTTCAACAAATGCCACAGCTTGGAAAAATAACACATTTATAACTTGACAGCACCATAAAGGAATCTTTATTTATAAAATAACAAATTTTAGCATGTGTGACAATCAAGTGTCTTCTATTCCACTGATAATGAAATCTAAACTACTATCTGCAGATAACACCATTGATCAGGTGAAGAATGGAGCATCGACACAATTTCTGCAAATCCGAGAGGGGCTGGGCACCAACCGTGTCCTCAAACCTAAACCCAAGAAAAAGAAGAAAGGAGAGATACGTCAATGTCAGACTGGTATGAACCGCATCAAATTCTGAGACGATTGGGTTTTTGTTGTGTCAGAACAACAGATTTTTTATGATCTGATAATAAACATTAAATATTTAAAAAGGTTAACAGTATTTTAAGTTGCGCTCTTTATTTTTCAACCATCTCTTCCAGCTGTTATCATCGGACCAGATGGCTTGCCTTTAACCGTCTACCCCTGCCACCTATGTGGAAAGAAGTTTCGCTCACGAGGCTTCCTCAAATGCCACATGAAGAACCACCCGGACCACCTGCTTAAGAAGAAGTACCAGTGTACAGACTGCGACTTTACCACCAACAAGAAGATCAGTTTCCACAACCACTTGGAGAGTCACAAGCTGCTGAGCCACAACAACGAGCGCTCCCCAGAATACACTGAGTACACACGGCGCTACCACGAGTCCAGCCCCCTGGGCTCTGACAAGCTTATCGTCAAGGACCGGGAGCCCAAACTGCACCACTGCAAGTACTGCGATTATGAGACGGCTGAACAAGGCCTGCTCAACCGTCACCTGCTGGCCGTGCACAGCAAGAACTTTGCGCATGTGTGTGTCGAGTGCGCCAAAGGCTTCCGTCACCCGTCAGAGCTGAAGAAGCACATGCGGACCCACACGGGCGAGAAGCCATACCACTGCCCGCACTGCGACTTCCGCTGTGCAGATCAGTCCAACCTAAAGACTCACATCAAGAGCAAGCACGGTGCCGATCTGCCCTTTAAGTGCAGCCACTGTCCCCAAGCCTACGCTGACGCACGGGAACTCCAGCGCCATATAGAGATGGTGCAAGGCCACAAGACCCACCAGTGTCCACACTGTGAGCACAAGAGCACCAACTCCAGTGACCTGAAGCGGCACATTATCTCTGTTCACACAAAGGACTTCCCCCATCAGTGTGACGTGTGTGAGAAAGGCTTTCATAGGCCCTCAGAGTTGAAGAAACACGCAGAGACTCACAAAGGCAACAAGGTGCACCAGTGCCGGCACTGTAACTTCAACGCTCCCGACACCTTCACCTTGAGTCGCCATATCCTGTCCTTGCATACGAAAGACCTCCCCTTTAAGTGCAAGCGCTGCAGGCGAGGCTTCCGGCAGCCCGCTGAGCTGAAGAAGCACATGAAGACACACAGTGGTAGAAAGGTTTATCAGTGCCAGTATTGTGAATATAACAGTACGGACGCTTCTGGCTTTAAACGCCACGTCATCTCCATTCACACCAAGGACTACCCCCACCGCTGCGACTACTGCACCAAGGGCTTTAGGAGGCCTTCGGAAAAGAGCCAGCACATAGCCAGGCATCACAAAGACATGTTGATGTAATGTCACTGCGTGCGCGCACGCACACACACTTACACACTCACACTCCTCTTTCCCAAGTTAATCTGTGTCACACACTCAAAGGTAATTTTAGTGTATTAACAAAGAAATGACGGTTGTAGGCTGTTGATGAAGGCGACATTATAATTGCCGTTCTGTGTTCTGTGTTGTATTGGGTGTAACCCTTCTCCCCCGGGGGTAATGCAGGAACACATTTTAGATGGGGGTGAAGTCTAAAAAAGACTGTGTACACAGAGTGGGACAGCTGTAACTTGTGTTTTGTTTTGTTGCAGAAAATCACATATGAACATATATTCAGGGTCTCAAATGTCTATATTTTTATACCCACTCAGCCGAAATGCTGCAAGATCATGACTGTCTTGTAAAACAGAAAGTGGTAATTTGTGAACATCACGCCAGTTCTTCAGAGCGACTTCAGGAGAAGTTTCCCTTGATAGTACCAACTAGTGTCTCTTCCCTATTAACCAGCTTTTACCCCGACATTTGTTTCCAATGCCATCTTTAAGGGGCGGGGCCATTCATGAGTTTAGACATGGTTTTGAGTGATGTTGACGCCCATTACACACATAAAAAAAGATCTCTCAATAAATCCAACAGTTGAACTTCCATCCTTTTGGATTTTCCTCCCATGCCTGAACACTTTCCATTAATTGAATCATGTATACTATAGGCTGTATTCTGTTAAATATGTCTTAAAAGTTGAGTCAAATGTTTTGGTCTGATCAGCAGTGTCTAACGAGGAACAACAATGTCGTTGGTATATTAGTACAATATCCCTTTAGTGTACACAACAACTTTTTGACAGAAATCTTCTACGATTGCGCCAATAATTAACAGGTGTATTATTACCTGAACTTGACAGATGGTTGGCTTCACGTTTGATGACCCCCGACGTTATATCTGACTGCCACTGTAAGTTACGTTTCTGTGACGTTACCTTCTGACACGGATGTCCTCTCTCAGCTAACCATTTGATCGCAATCATGCCTTACATCTGTTGGTCTTTATCCCTTAAGCACTGATGAACACAGCTAATCAGAAAATAAGTGATTTTTAACTCAAACATGCTGTATCAATACCGTTCTCCCAGAGATTGTGTGTTTGAGTCAGTAGAAAGCACTTTAATAACTTTTTTGTGTTTTAATTAAATGTGTACACGTGTGTGTGTGTGTGTATATATATATAT